>CAUYSK010110484.1:0-144415 GCA_963575035.1 Avahi laniger
CAGCTACTTGGGAGGCTGAGACAGTAGGATTGCTTGAGTCCAGGAGTTTGAGGTTGCTGTGAGCTAGGCTGACGCCACGGCACTCGCTCCAGGCAAGAGAGTGAGACTCTGTCTCAAAAAAAAAAAAAAAAAAAAAATTATGCCTCAATGAAGCTGTTTAAAAATATTTTTAAAAGATTTAAAAGACAGGACAACAAAATGCATAGTGTGAATCTTGTGTGGATGCTGTTTTCATTAGAATCACAGTAAAAAGAAGTTTTTGGAAAATCTGGAAAAATTTGAATGTGGACTGATCACTGGATGATATTAAGGATTTTTTATTAATTTTACCAAGGGTGACAATGCATTATAATTATGAGAGAAAATATCTATATTTTAATATAAAGTTTTTAAATATTTTTAACACAATATCTTTAATTGTAAACTAATGCAAAAAAAATCCCTGATGAGCAAATTATCAAAATTTTAAATAAATCCAAGATTCGTGGGCCAGGATCGGAGTGAAGCAAATGAGGCCTCTGCACAGTGGAATCCTGTCTTCTTAATACAAAGTTTTCACTGAAGTAAGACACACGGGCAAGTTCACAGACCACAGGCATATGCACAAAACGAGCGGGTACACAACCCCACGACCCGGATGCAGACGAAGAAACAGCATTCCTGGTGTTCCAGAATCCCCCCCAGCCGTACCCATCCAGTCCGTCAGTCAGTGGTAACCCAGGGGAACCAGTGTTCTCACACCAGATTAGGGTTTCCTGTTTTAGAACGTTATGTAAATGGATCATACAGTATATACTCAAACTAGGAGTCTGCTCAACATCTGCTTATGAAATCCCCCCGTGCTGGCGCACGTACGTATATTTCAGACCGGCCTGTGAGATACGTGGCGAGAAATGACATATGGTCTGAAATACGGCTCACAATCTGCAGTAAAAAGGGGATTGATGGATGTGGCAAAACCTTGAGAATTGTTGAATCTCGGTGGTGGGTATACCGGAGTTCATTACATTATTTTCTTGACTTTCAGATACATTTACAGCTTTTTATATTAAAAATATAAATAGATAGATTGGGGGACAGAGGCATAAAGCCAACATGCTGTGGCAAACTGTGCTGCGTCCACCACGTCATTTCTGCTCGGGCGAACTAAAGCACACCACTCCCCAGCCCGTCCTGCAGTTACACAGGGGCCTTGTGCCCGTCGGGGCCTCTGCAGAAAGGCGGGCAAAAGCAGTGTGACCCCCTTCCAGCCTGCTCTGGAAGCACAGAATAAAGCTCTAGTATGTTGAGCCATGACGACGTCGCTGGCATTTCTGTTCCCCGGCCCTCACCCAGCCTAATTAATCGCAAGTTTCCGAAGCTTGCAGCGAGCACTGCCACCTTGGCCTTGGTGGTGCTCAGCTTCGTGGCACAATTAGACCCCGAAGGCCACACCAGGTGCTCCCGCAGGCCTCACAGTGCTGGCCCAGCTCCTTCTCCTGACGGACCTTAAGATTCTAAAATTGGTTTTCATGAGATATGATTCTACTCCTGTATTTCCTCCAAACTGTTTTAAAGTTTGCTTTTATCATTTTAGTCTTCATTCACTGGGGATTCATTTTCTTAATCTGATGTGAGGTAGGGACATGCTGCTACATTTCCTAAGTGAATAATCGTTCCTGTTCCATTTCTGGATCAGTCCCACCTGGATGGCTCACACCTGCAGGACCCGACATAGTTTTCCAGAATTGTCTGCTTAGTGAAACTTTTGAAGATGTATATAGGATTGGTTCCCTAATTTATGGCCAATTGCCAGGAGTGAATTGTCTTACAATATAGGACAAGTACAGTCACGAAAACCACTAGGATTTTACTATGGACGATAACTATTTTGGAACTTTACTACTCCTCATAATTTGGCTCTTTGTCTTTTTTCTCCTGCTTTTATTAGAACACAGAACTGGAGGGTTGTGTGGCTCTCATCAACGCCAACCGCAGCCCTGCCCAGACCCCAGGCCCTCCGGCGGCTGTCACACTCGGGGGTCTGGCGCTCTTATCTGTGGTTTCCTCTCTTGGGTCCTGTGTGCTATGTCCCCCGCCCTCTCCAGGGTCACTCCCTGCCCTCTGGGCTGCAGGCCCTTCACTCGGCCACTTGCCTCTCCTTGCTGCCTCAGTTGTAACTGCATGTCCTTTCCCACAGCGGGGGTCCTTCCTCCCAAGAGAGAACTTTACTCCTTCACAGCAGAAACTTTGCCAGTTTTTGTCTACTGCTATATCCCCATGCCTAGAACAGAGATAGAACAATATCTCTCTAAAAATATTGTTGAATGAGTGCTTATGACAGAGAAGTTGCTCCAAACAATTAATCCTATTATCTAATTGTGATACAGAATTTTTAAAAAATGGCTGGGTGCGGTGGCTCACACCTGTAATCCCAGCACTATGGGAGGCGGAGGTGGGAGGATCCCTCAAGCCCAGGACTTCAAGACCAGCCTAGGCAACATAGCGAGACCCCCATCTTTGTAAAAAATTTTAAAAAAAGAGCTGGGTGTGGTGGTGCACGCCTGTAGCTGCAGCTACTCAAGAGGCTGAGATGGGAGGATCATTTGAGCCCAAGAGTTTGAGGTTACAGTGAGCTACGATCGTGCCACTGCAGTCTAGCCCAGATGACAGAGAAAGACCCTATTTCTAAAATCAATTTTTTAATAGTAATAAAATAAATAAAAAAAATTTAAAAAACTCATTCAACTGTGCTGTCAAACGCTGGGTGCCCATTTTGAACCATGACTTGAATTTTCACGCTTACGATCCCTCCTCCTTTCACCGAGGAGGGTGTCCACTTTTCCCTCGTCTGTCCACGTCCTGCCTGAGCATCCGAGTCGTCTCCAGGCTCTGGCGCTCCTCCTCCAGGCATGACCACCTTTCCTGAGCGCCCCATGGCCGTGCCAGCTGTTGACCAGGCCTTCTGCAGAGGCGTCACTTGGCCCCTCAAGTACAGGTCCCAACATTACTCTGCAGAACGCCAACACCCAGCTTGATGAGACACATACCTGCCCCTCGACGACCCATCTGGAGATGGACGTCTTCCCGTCGTAGCCTGGCCGGAACTGAAGAGTGGCCGAGCGAGGGCTGATGTTGGAGATGACCAGATTCGACGGGGCGCCAGGGAGGTCTGGAGATGAACGAGAGATTTAAATTCTGTCACAACTTAGAAAAGATATCAAGCATGTCACCAAGTAAACAGTTTCAGAACGATCCTATTCCAAACAAGGATTTGCTTTCACAGCCGAGAGGGTGAGAAGCAGCACAGCTTCCCCCAGGCGCATCACCGCAGCATGGTTTTCACTTTAATAGGCCACCCACGGGCTCCATGCGTCCGAGGTGGCACTGGAGACATCACGAGCGGGGTTTATCCTAGGGGATAAACTCAGAGGGCAGGATCAAGTCTTAGTCATTGCTGTACATAGCAGACAATTAATAGACACTTGTTGAATGAAACAAGGATGAAGGAATACAATTCCTCCTGGCTCCTGAAACAACACCAAGAATGGAACGGCCACGCTCCCTTTCTCAATCACCACGCACCTCGTAGGGTGGATGGAAGAACGTACAGGCCCAGTTTTGCTTCTAGGTGGCAGGGCACGGGTGAGTGTTCAGGTCTTGAGCCTCAGCCTTCTTGGTCTGGTTTCCAAGACAACCAACTTCAGGTGAAAGTGCAGAACTCTTCCCACTCTGCTTGTATTCAGTTGCTCCAGCAACTAAACAAGGTGGAAGGTACTTCTGAATAAACCCCCATCCTCTGAGGGCAGCTCTGGCTTAAGCCCACCCGTAGACAAAAGACCCTTTGGTAGGGGCTGCCCTCCAAAGAGCACCTCCCACTCAGAAGTGTAACACTGAGTTCAGAGTAAGAGCTTTTTATTATCATGCAATGCAAAATACCATAGAGGAAGATAATGGGATAAAATGAGAAAAAACAAAGGAAATGCAATGCAAGTACAGCTTTCAGACTGCATTATTTCTGAGGAATGATTTCTTAACTTGCCATTGTTTGGGGTATTTAAAACCCAAACACAGGGACACTAGAACTACTTTAGGGATCAATTCAGTATTGGCACAGGCAAGGTCTCTAGGATCTCAAGGGTCCTTTCCACATCTTGTTTAATGAATTTGAAGAAGAAAATGTTTAAATCGAAGGATAAGTGACTCTTTTCCTTGTATTTCTCAGCTCTCTGGACTTTATGAATGGCTCTCCAGTCATTAATGGATATAAACTTCAAGTACGACAAACAGAATACAGTGTCCCCAAAGTGATCACCACCATATGGTGTTGCTTCCGCCAATACTTAGATTGTGTAGGTAGGTCCTGGGTTCACTCTCTGGCCACAGGTGATCTGTCCTGCAAATGAAGCAACAGCAACTCCATGGCCTCCCTGCACCTTGGTTCTCAGGGCCTTAGCCAATACAGCAGGCCTCAGTTTCCCCCCTCATCCTCTGCTCTGCAGGGTCAGGTGCAGTGTGGATCGCAGAGGCCTTTGGTAGGTCAGCCGGCCTGTTCCCCTGTCCTGGATGCAGTGTCCAAGCCATCCCAGGAAAACCTGGTCACTCGCACACAGGTCTGCTTCCAGTGTTGCCCTCAGTGGGTATCTGCAGCCACTTTTAACAGATTAAAAAGCATGCCTTCATAATCCCTACTGTGTTGAAACTATTAATGATATTTTAAATATGTGCTTAGGGAGCTGGCTTTAAATACTGTAAACGTGTGTTATGGGAACTGGATATTTGTGTAAAATAAATGAATAGAATGAATCTTCCTGTAAGTCAAAGACTTCTTTCTTTAAAGAATATATTTTATTGTTATTTTACTTATTTTATTTTTTGAATGTATTTTTTAAAATTACTGAAAGACCCTAGAATAAGCGTCTCACAGCGCAGTCCCTGAGCAGCAGGCGCCCCTGGGAACGTGCTCCACAGGTAAACGTGTAAGCTGCAACCCAGATCCATGAAGCAGACGCTCGTGGTGGGGTCCGGTGGTCTGTGGCTCTGAAGCACAGGCAGTGCCAGGGCCCCTGCCTCTGAGGGAGGGCAACGGCCACAGGCTGTGAGTGGACAGACAGGTGCAGGCTCCACCAGGCAGGGCGGGCAGCTGGAGGATTAATGGAACACGTCCTGGCATTCCCTGGACTGTGGGCAGTGCCCGCGAGAATAGGTAAGAATGGTGAACGTGTGCTTTCCTACAGGGATTTTTTTTTTTTGCTGCATATACCTTATTCGAAGTTTTGTATTGTGTTCAGATCATACATGCCACCCTCCTGCCAAATAATTTGGGCATGAAAACTGACCTGTGTGGGGGGTGTCTAGGGGGTAAACGCTGGTTTCACAGGGATCCTTCAGGCCATTACGAGGGAGGCAGTGAAACTTTTCTCAGAGACCAAAAAGAGGAAAATTAACATCTTTTCAATGGCAAGAGGCTTTCATTAAAGAATAGAACTGACAGCCCCATGGTATTTTCTCACAGCCACATCTCTTTGAGAATTCTGTGGAAAAACATCTTAATTTTGAACATAAACTTTAAAATTGGAGAGAAAGAGCTGAGCAGCAATTTTCTAAAGCTGAAATGAGTGTGCTGAACATTTACTTAGGAAGATAATCTGAATTTCAAAAACACGTGATCACAGCTACGTCTCATGCTCACACCACAGAGCTCTGTTCACTCTCAATGGAGACCTTTTTCTCTCCCTTTCTCTCTTGTTACTCTTCCCTACCTTTTCCTACTCTTTTTCTGAAAACAAACCCAAATTTTTATTGCTTTGTTAAGTGAAGAAAGTTTTATACTTCCTATTTTTAAGTTTCATATTAATATTTCCCTCGGTGCTAGTTCAGTCTCAGGATGCTTGAGACCACACTCACACTTGTGGAATCCAAATCTCTCTCTTCCCGTAAGCACATTTCTACTAATCCACATAGTGACAGGTGAAGTGTTAAGCCACAATCAAATACTCTGGAAAAAAGGTTAAACTTGGGCCAACACTCACCCTCAAGTGTCTCAGCAGGAGGCTGACACCCCCTTTTCCATAGACTCAGTGGCTTCTGCATGAAAGTGCTGAGATCAGCTTCCAGTGTCAGACATCACTAAGGAAAGGCAACAGCAGGAAACCCGAAATGATTCTACTGACCTGGGGGCACTCCAGAAGAAATGGTGGAGGAGGTCACCAGGCCGGCCCCCATGGCAGTCACCGCGGCCACGTCAATGGTGTAGGTGGTAAGGGACGACAGGCCTCTGATTTTGTACTCGAGAGTTGTGCTGTTCAGAGTGTGCGTGAGACGAGAGTCGTTCTTGCCATATACCTCCCAGGAAATCTGATAGCCTAGAAAGTGACAATATAAGAGCTGATTCGGGGTCTCCTGAAAGTCAAGGGCTGAAGCTAGATGTCGCATCCTTATCTTTGCAGATTTGGAACAAGGAAGAGCTCAGCTAAACTGCAGGAGGCAAGTTAGCAGCCATAGGCCCATTTAAATAAAGCTCCGGCCTGGCCCCTCCCTGGCAATCTCTGTTGCCCCTTCGCCTGCCACAGCGGCCTGTCTTTCCCAGCCAGGTGAGCTGCACCAGGACAGGTCTGTCAGATGTTCTGGGAACCTCAGCACCCGGTGTGAGGACTGCAAGAGGACGATGCCTACCGGCCTGCTTTGCTCGATGTAATCTTCTCTTGTCAAATTATGGGTGCATTTCACCAATATTTCCATTTTTGTAAGCTGATATTTTCATTATACGGTACCCTAAATCAGTGGCTTGCTCTTGGGTTGCAACTAATTTGTGGGAACACATCTACTTTTTCCCTTATGCAATGATTGATAGACCACTCTTCCATTTTGCAAAGTGCTTTGCCTGGAAAATTTCCTTTTTACCTGAGTGCATGAGTTTTGCTTCGAGCTCTGCCCCTCCCCTTTTTGAATATCCTGTTCTCCCAGCAAATCTGATTTCCCCTGTACTCTGTTCAGTCTAGCGGGGCCTCGTGATTACAATTTATTCAACCTCGGATTCCGTTGTGATTTGGGGTTTAGAGAAAAAAGACCCAGCTTGCTCCTGAATCAGCCCCCTTGGAGAGGAGTTTATGTGATTAGAGAACGCTTAAAAGTGTCTTTTAAAGAGGGAGATGGTGATGGAAAGAGCTCGCGGGTCCAGAAGCAAAGGAAAACCGCTGAAAACGCTTGCTCGTCCTTCTTTTCAGTCAATAAACTCAGGGATGCTGAAGCACTAGGACACATCTTAAACTTCCTTCTCATTCTGATGAAAGTAATAAATAAAGTTAGGAAGTCGCACTTGCAGGTAAACAAGAATTTAAAGGAGAGCGTTTTGGGACTTCACTATTTCGAAAAAAAATTAATGTCAGAAGCCGCTCCCTGTTGGTTGTCCCATAGCCTCATGAGCCCAGCATCTTCTGTGCGCTGGCGCCAGTGAACCCACGCTGGAGTCACAGGCGGGAACAGCAACGGAATAAGGGAAACCAGAGGGGGGCCCAGCAGAGCTCCCCAAATTCCCTTAGCTGAGTCAACGAGTGGCTGTAGTTCTCCTGGCCTCTGGGTCTTAGCCAGGCCCATGTGGATCACTAAGCCACCCTCCCTGTGGCTTCGCCAAGGGCTCCCAGCTGCTCCTCTTTTTCCTTCTCACAGGGAGGGGGAGAAGGCTGACCACCCACCACTGCCTTCTTCCCACTCTGGCCCCTAACTGCAGACCTTGAAATCTCCCTACGCCTGGCCTCATCTTCCCACCCTGTCTAGCTCCTCATTAATTCATTTAATCCTCACTCCACACCATGGAAGCTGGAGCCATCGTTATTCCTATTTTACAAAGGAGGAAACCAAGGCACAGAGAGCTTCGTGAACTTGGTAGAACCCCAAACAGTCCTGCTCCAGGGCTCAGGCTCTGCCTGGACACTGCAATTCCTGGCCTCCCAGAGAGCCTCCTTCTCCTGATGTGACGAGTGAACTTGAAAACCCTGGCATTGGCAGGTTATGCCTAATGGATCTCTAAATAATCTGAAACTCAGGGTCTACTGTGAACATGTTAATAACATGTTGTTTAAAGTTATAACATTACCAGAAAATTTTATTTATTAAATTTTCATCAAAATTTACTCAAATGCAGCATCTTGTTCATCGTGTCAACCTGGAGGTGAGCCCCCGCGATTCCAGCACCTTCAGTAAGCTCAGCATTGCTGGGATTTATTAGTAGCAAAATTGACAACATAATATGCTCAAAGTGTTAGGGCTACAAACACAAACCAAACAGACAACCAAAGAGGCCAATCTACAAGCAAAACAGCAGCAAAGAGCCGGCACTGGCCCAGCACTCATGATACGGGATAGCTGGTGACGCCTGTGAGCACACAGATGGACAGCATCATGGCATGTGGCGGGTAAAGATGCCCCCCGATTCATGCACAGATTTTGGGGCTGTGCGTGGTGGACTCCGGAAGGTCTGACCAGCGGGTGTCTCATCTGGTGCCCATGTGTGAGAGGAGAGAGAAGAGAGGCGCCCGGAGCCAGGAGCCGGGGGCGTCCCCAGCCTGGCATCCCACCTGCTCCCTGATGCTACCTAACTGAGACTAACGACCGGAGGAGCTTCAGAAATAATTTTCTGTTGATCTGAAGTAAATTCCCTACAAGAGAGCAGTACATCCAATCACAAACTGTCTGTCTGCATCCCAGCCCTCATAAATCAGAGTTTACAGAGGGAGAGTGGAAGATACTGAAATTTACAATGACAGTGCTATGGGCAATTTACCCGGCGGGTGCGTGTCTGCTCCCTGCTCAAGCTTCGCTCTCATTCTGGGCCCTGAATGTAAAAGGAGGCATGGGGTGGGGGGCACTCACTTTGGCCAGGCTCAGGAAGCCTCGTTGCCGTTTCCAACAGGGCTGTAATGTGGCGTAGGGCAGAGGACCAGTGATTAGGTTATCGACTGCTCCCAGCAGTCGCCCTGAGAGCAGTGGTCTGCGTTAGTAGAAGTCTGTGAAAGGATGGTGGTGCCACATCAACATTTCCTGAAATTGCTTTTTGGAGGCCAATTCTACCCACAAACACAGTTTTTCTTTCTCTGTAGTTGATAAAATACTCTACCTTCAGCATGAAATAGAGCTTCTTTGGTGCTGCCAGTGTGTTGCACTAGAAAGCCACGTCTATTTAGAGGGTGCAGACTGTCAGAACAGAGCACCTAGGACAGGGGGAGCACCACTGACAGCAGGTGCCCCTGGGAGGTGACAGGGTGACACCTGACTAATGAGATAATGATCATCTGATCTCACCTCTTGTTGGACCTTCTCCTTTACAGAGCTGCTGAAGACAGAGCTGTAGGTACCCACCACAGTTTCTGGTGACATAAGGTACATCTGGCAGAGTGAGTAGCAATGGAAAAAGGCACAGGCCAGACATAGTGAATGGGGGACAACATGGCCACGCTGAGAGGAAAAAGCAGAGCATCTGCCTGAAGCTCTGACCTAGGCCTTTGCGCCTGGACGGCACGGTCACCTCCAAACCCAGGCCTTGGCAGGGGGCAGCCCCTGGCTAAACCCAACTCAGAAGACCAGAGCGTCCAAGGTCAAGTTCCTCAATAAACAATAGGCTGTTGCTTGTAACTACAGGTATTTCTTTAAATAAAATAGGAAAATGAGTTCATTAAGCCCTATTAAGTGGTGGGAACAGATAATCATAAATTGGAAGTATTGGCAACCACCGCTTAGCCGTGAGATGCTGGCTCAACTCAGATGATCATGGCCATGGATTTTTCTTTACACTTTACAACAGTAAAGAACAGTGTGCGTAGTGTATTCACAAAGGACAGGGCAGGGGTAAATTTGTGTGTCTATAAAAAGGGAAGTCATCTGTGTCAAAACAACCTACCAAGAAGTCAGCTAGACCCTAAAAGAGGACAGACTGTGGGTCTGAAAAGCCCTAGGGCAGACGTGAATTATCCGCCTCCTCACAGCAGCCCCACTTCCGGAAGGACGGTGAGCGCAGCGCTAACGCAGGCACAGACCTGGTCTCTGCGGGGGCCAGCTGGAAAGCCCTTTTTGTCCAGATAGTCGGCTCCTGCTAAGCTTTTTCTACCCATCCCCCAACTAGCTGGTTTTTCCTTCCTTTGTATGGTTTCAAGCAATATCAAACTTTATTAGTTTCCTGCCATCTCTAATGACTCTCCCCTGCAGCTCCCCCTCCCTTTAATTCCTTCTACTCCAAATAAACAGGACGTCTTTCTCACTTTACGTACTCAGTACTCGCAATTCTGTGCTAATAAGATGTACAACAGATTGGGGGCTTGATGTCAAATCTTGGTAGTGACTTTCTCCGTTCCTGGAATTATTACATCGTTTGAGGTGGGTATTTCAAAACATAAGCTTCTTGAAGGCAGAGCTAGATTCATAAACTTGCTTTATTTAAAGGTTAAAGTTAGAGGTGGCTTTGGCTCCAAGGTGCCCTTGTGTGATGGGACCTGAGTGCTCCATCCTGTCAGGGGATGTGGTTGGTGCGGCGATTGCAGACGTTTACAGATCAGCAGTGACGGGGCTGGCACCGTTTTGCTGTGTAACAGGAGAGAACGGAGGCGTTCCGTGTGGGAACCCTTCTGTGTGGGAACTGGTCCACGTAGGAGCATAGGTCCGGACTGTGCCCTGGGGCACCTGGGATGCTGCCGTGACCCCGCAGGAGCACTGGAGGAAAGCACAGGCTGCGCAGTGCTGCTGGGCACGCGTGAGCCTCCAGCTTGAGGCAGTTTACAGTTTCAAGATCAGAGCATACCATGTTCCTCTGGATACATCCTATCTCTGCAAAGCAAAGGTTTTGGTGGTTGCTGGGATAAGAAAATAAGAACCATGTGAAAACCAACATGAACAGGAAATGAAGGAGGAGGGGTGCAGTCTGATTCCAAGGTTTGAGAAGCTGGGCAGCGCCCAATGGCCCAATGGGTGCACACATCCCACCAGGAACTAATTGTGGTTATTGAAGAAGGAAATGCAAGTACTTTTTTTCTTTCAATTAACATGTATTATTTTTTAAATGGCTATTAAATTGTTAGCACATAAATACTTAAGTTGTTTGGATCTAACTACTTAATAAACAGAACTGTTAGATATTTCTTTGGCCTAGGGGTGCTTCGAGAAACTTCCTGAGACACTAAGAGAACTGTGGGTGGGGCAGATGAGAGACCTCCAGTGCAGGGGTCAGAGCGTGGTTCAAATCCCAGCCCTGGCACATTGGTGATGCAGAGGAGAGAACGCAGCCACCAGTCCTTGTGCTGGCTTAGCCACCTGCAGGTTGTGACTATGGGACATTGCTGCCTGATGTCTCAGGCTCACCATTGCCAGGACGGGGGTTATAAGACACACCTGGTGTGGGTGTTAAGCAACTATCACAGTGCTAAGGTGCCTGACACACGGAAAGTGCCCGGGGTTGTTACTGCTGCTGCCGTCCGGGACACGAGTGGTGGGGGGAAGGGGCCCCTCCACAGTGCAGCTGGGCAGCAGGAACCACCTGTTCGTGGTCTCCGTGCAGCATGAGCCCTGCACAGGCTTCTTGGGTATACCCAGAGAGCGTGAGTTTGCTCCACAGAACTGTCAGGAACTCAAGGAATGACACAGACTCCTGTGGGCAGTCTGGGACCACAATCATCAGGTGTGTGACAAAGTAGCTCAGCTCCAAACGGATCCACTAGTGTGAGGACAAACAGCCTATTCAGAAGCCCGGGCTGCCTGAAACCTCAGGGCCCGTGTAAAATATCTGGATAGGAGCCCTTGACAGGACAAGAGATGCCATAGGTGAGGTTTCCCAGTGAGGGATGACCGACGAGTGTCCACTGCACGGGTGGCCAAGCAATAAGAACATTTAGTGGCTTGCCTAAAACTTTAGGAATTTCAAGGAAATTTGAAGGATACCCACTGGTGGCCGAGCTGCTTTGGGCAGTCCGTGGGCAACCACTTGATACAATTTGTCTCAATTAATCTTCCCAACAGCCCCCCTGAGGGGGATTGCTGTGCCCACAGTCAAAACTGAGGGTCTGAAAGGTAAATAGAGGCTCCCACAGTGACAGTGGGACAAGGGACTCTCCCTAACTTCTTCTGTGGCTAAAGTCTATGCTGGTTTTATCAAACCAATAATTTTTTGTCAATCTAAGATTTAAATTAAGCTTTAACCTGAAAGGTTTTTCAGAAACCTCTTCTATAAAATGAAATCATTAAAAGCCCTACGAAAGGTGAGCTCTATCCCCCAGAGACACCTTCAGCCGGGAGAGGAGAGGGAGCTTTTCCGTCCGAGGGCAGCCAACGCTCAGCCCACATCCCCGCCACGCACAGCTCAGAACTTCCTCAGAGGCATCTGCCTCTCCTCATCCTTGGTTTTATCGCCAGAAGGCACGGTGAGGAGGGCACAGGACGTGGGATTTGGAGTCAGAAGACCCAGATTTTGTCCTGGCCTTGCCACTCACAGCTGTGGGGCAAGGGCTGAGACGCTGGCATGTGAGCAGCCCGGCTGCGGTGGAGAAGAGCGCCTGTGGTGCTATTTGCTGAAGGAAGGAAAGGTTACCTACTCCTACAATCCCCAACCCCTGGGCCACAGACCGGTACTGGACCACGGCCTGATAGGGACAGGGCTGCAGAGCTCTGCTGCCCTCCCTTGAACCCTTCTTCCCCCATCCGTGGAAAAATTGTCTTCCATGAAAGTTAGGAACTAGGGGGGCGAACAGCAGGAGGTGAGCAAGCAAAGCTTCATCAGTGTTTACAGCTGTTCCCCATCACGCACGTCACCGCCTGGGCTCCCACTCACCCCACCCACTGTCATTTGTGGAAAAATTGTTTTCCATGAAACCAGTTCCTGGTGCCAAAAATGTCAGGGACCGCTGGCCTACTCTCTCTGAGGCTCAGTTTCCTCGCCTGTAAAATGGTCATAATATCAATATTTACCTTGCCATTTGCTATGAGAATTAAGTGAGATAAATGCATATGAACAAACACGTCACCAAGTGACTGTTCTCATCAATCAAAGGAACTGTAGAGGCTTGTTAAAATAATGCAAAGAGAGTAAGTCCCTGGACTGAGGCTGGTGCCCATGTGGCACACTGCACCCGCTCCCCCACAGGCTGGCTCTCCATGGGACAGTTCTGGGGGCTGAGATTCTGCCATGTGGCCAGGAAGACATTTCGGTTACCCTCAAGAAGGCGGTGGGCACAGGTCCACTCTCTCTGCAGTTTTGTTTGAAGCTATAGGCACCTCGAACTTATCTTTTTCTTTTTCAGGAGACAGGGCTACTCACCGGTAATGATGCCATTTTTCTCCAGGGGCTCCTGCCAGCTGACCTTGAGAGATGTGTCCAGAATCTCCGTGAAACTCACATGTCCCACAGCTCCTGGTTCTACCAATTAAAAATAAAATCATCTGTTAACACAATAGCCCAATTCTCTTTTGATCAAATTTATATAGAAGATTCTAACTATGGAAAGGAAGTGGTGAGCCAGGGCAAGCAAAAACCTGCAGGAGATGTAGTGAAGATGCAGCGGGTTTGAAGGAGTTCAAGGTTACAGGCGTCCTAGCTTTCATCGCATGAATTATCTTCCCCAGCTTCAGCCCGGCCACACGGGGCACGTAAGGAACTGGCGGCAGGAGATTTATACACAACTCATTTTCTGTCTATCTCCTTGATCTGATCTAATTAGAACAATCAGGCTGGCTGGATCCTCAACAGCAATTGCTCACACTGAGCGTCCCTCCTGGTTGGCAGCCTGGACTCTGGCCTTTGTGGGGGCCCTGGGAGCCTTGTGCACCAGAGCAGGGGCAGGCCCGACCCACCTGCCAACTCGATACAGAATTCCAGGCTCCAACCCCCACTTGCTCTCCTGAAGGATTCCAGAGGGGCAGGGCAATGACCTGAGAAAGTCCCGGCAAAAATGGGCTCCTTTCCCAGGGGTTTCTGTGACCTGCAGCCCTCCTGCTAATGCGGGAGGGCAGAGAAGCAAAGTTACGGTTAAACGCTGCTGCCAGAGCTGCGCTTACGACCTGGCTGCACTCACTGCTCACTAGCTATGCAGTTAAACTCTCAGAGCCTTAGTCTGTTCATCTGTGATATGGGGAAAATAAAAATAACTCTGCAAGGTAATTGTGAGGACAAAATTTAATAAAACATGAAAGCATCAGCATGTCCCTGGCACCATGAAAATGCTTGATGAACATTAGCTGCCGTTATTGCGATTGGCCAGCAGCAGCAAAACCCTGTCATCAGGACATAAAGTCACTTCTAAAGTTAGCTTGTTGCCACCCGAGAGAAGAGACCTGAGAGTCCAAAACCTGAGTTAAAAATCCAAGACCTGGACTCAGGTCTGTGAAGCAGCCTGCTCGAGGACATGCGGCCAGGATTGCAGAGCTTAGATGGATGAGTCGCATGCTGGCTGCACAGGACAGCAGGACGGGGGACGAGGCCATTGCTGGCTGGACTGCAGGGGTGTCCAGGGTGGTTCTGTCCCCTCACCTTGTGCTCAGCTTACCTAGGCTTAGAGCCCTTCACAGCCCCCACAACAGGTCCACCCAGGCCAGCCCTCCCTATGCTGGCGGGAGTGGGGAGAGGGCGCCCGGCTATCTGGAGGTGACTGGGGGGTGGGGATGCCAAGGGTGCTGTTCTCACAGATGCTGGTGACTCCCCGGCCTTGCCGTTTGCCTGCAGCCTGCCACAGTCTCTGCGGCCATAGCTGCGTGTGCGGAGAAGGTGGAAAGGACATGTTTTGGAGGAGGCGTAAGATCAAACAGGGGAAGGAGGAAAGGGAGAGAGACAGTGTTCCTGTTCTCAAGCCCAGGCACTGTGAGGTGCCCGCTGGTCACTTCCGCAGGCAGACGCAGCTGGTTCTGGAACTGCTCTGCTCCTGCAGCCCAGAGCCCGCCAGTCTGCCAGTCTCACCCCATGTCCCCCTCTCCGTGCCCAGTCCAGGAGAACAGTGAGGAGAACACAGGGAGGAAGACTGGAGGAAGAAAGGGCAGTTCAAAGGCCGAGCTGGAGATACAGGAGGAAAGGAGGAGAATGGGGAAGAGAACTCCCTGCACCTGCGCAGGTACCAGGTAAGCCCCTACCCCACGTCGGGCAGGGAACACACCGCTTCCCATTGCACGCTCCTCTGGAGAACCTTCTGAGAGGGCAGCACTGAGATCTTTTTAGTAATAAAAAAGGCAATTTTTAAGCTTAAAATAGGTAAGCATGAAGTTGAGGGTGTCGGCTGTTCTGGGAGAGAACAGGGCTCTTGGGTTCCCTCGGAGAAGCCTCGCCCCTGCCAGTCCCTGCACTGGCTACCGCCTGGCTACTTGCACAGGCAGCACGTTTTCAGGGCGAGTTCGATACCTGTTACGCAACTGGTACTCGGACAAAATCTTCTAGCACAACTTGTAATTTTTTAGAAATGGTAACAGTCTCAGAAAATACACTCATCTGGGTGAAACTTTCAAAAGACTTTCTACAGATAAGTTCAAACACGCTGATAAATTTCACTTTTCTAGTGTGGAAGATGGTAAAATAGAATGGCTGTCAAGACCGTCTCATCCGCTCCCAATTGTGAGCTTCCAGAAAGACAGTCTGACGGATTTTTGAACTGACTTGTTCTTGCTTCAATCGATGGAATAGGAAAGAAAGCTTTTTGCTCTTTTTATATTCTCAGTATTTCTGCTTCCTGGATTCCTGCCCAAATATGCTGTCCTCTAGCTCTGTGGGAACCAGCTGCCAATGTCTAGGCTTAAAATTTACATCGTTTCCTCTTTAGTGTCCCCTCCCCCAATGAGTTCTTACTTCGCTGGAGCTGTGGAAAAGAAGGCCGGCTTCATGTGCAGCTGACAACAGCCCCATCGCTGGAGAGCAACAGAGGCCATTTTCCCAGCACCCAAGAGTCCAGACTTTTCTGTTCAAGGCTGCACCCCCAGAGCTGACCTCAACCCTCCCTCCGTTTTCATGTGATAGTGGGTCGAAGGAAATAAAAATACACAGAACTGACTGAGAATGAAACACAGCATAGCAAAAGATGTGGATGCAGCTAAAGCAACGTTGAAGAGGAAATTTATAGCACAAATGCTTACACTGGAAATGAGGAAAGGCCTCGAACCCATAATCTAAATGCCTCCCTTGAGAAATGAAAAAAGAACAAGATAAACCCACAGCCAGCAGAAGGGAGGAAATGGTAAAGAGAAAAATTCACCTTATTCAGCACACTACTAGAAATTCTTGACACTGCAAATAAGGCAAGAACAGGAGATAAAAAATAAAGGTGTACAGATTGGACAGAAAGAACGGGAGGACAACGGGTGTGGCCACTAAGGAGGAAGGATCCTTGTGGCATTGGATCTTGACTGTGGTGGTAGACACACAGACCTACACACGTCCTTCCTGGACAACCTTGACCTCTGCAGGTGTCACTTGCTACAGCAAAGCTGGGCATCCAGGAATAGGAGCAGCAGAGTCTGAGCCACCCCAGGGCCCAGCGGGGACAGAGAAAGAAGAGCTCGGGGAGGGACAGCTGCAGCCCTGGGTGACTTAAAGAAAAATTTATCCTAGTTTTAACTCTCCTAATAAAGGGAGTACATACTCATGGTAGAAATTAGAAAGTGTAGGAAAATACAAAGAAAAATGTAAAACGTATCTATAATCTTACCACACAGAAATAATAACTCTCAAAATTCTGTGACATATGTGTTCCAAGGTCTTTTTTTCCAGTTCATATAGTATTTTATAAAATTTGGATGCAGTTTTATATATAATTTTTTTTCATTTATCATTATATCATGACCACTTTCACTCAAAATGTTGAATCTGCAAAGTTTTAATCTTTTAAGATATCTATAAAATGTTATCTTATTGTCCTTCCACAATTTTTCCAATCCTCCCCATTTGGAACATTTGAACATTTCAAAGCTTTTCATTTCTTCGCCCAACCACAAACAACTGTAACAAGCCTCCCGTGTGTAACTTGTGTACATCTGTGATTATTTTCTCAGGGTAGCTCCGTTGGCTAACGTTTTCCAGACGTGCCAGTCAGCCTGTGCACAGGAAAGGAGCGGGTTGAGCTGACCCGATGGAGACAACCGGAGTCGAGGAGCTCCGAGGGAGGGCTGAGGTAAGACACCCTGGGGAGGGTCCGGGGGGTTGCAGGAATGCATTAAGGGGATAGGGAAGGAGGTGGGGGACTGGAAGTTGAAATCTAGGTGAAGAACCAGCTCAGCAAGACCAAATGAGTGGCCACAGCCGGGACAGACTCTTGTCCCCAGAGTTCCCGCACAGCCACAGCTGTCTTCCATGTTCTGTGGACCATCTCCTGCCAAGCATGACTAGTACCTTCCAACGGCTTGTCTCCCTGGGGCAAGCAGATCGTAAGCACCCTGAGAACACAGGCTTCCTTGTGCTCCATCTCGGGCCTAGCCCAGTGGTGGGAATCATAGCGGTGTCTGCCTCCAACAGCTGACTTATGGGGCCGGGCCTGGCTGTATGAGACACAGGGAAAGGACACTCACTGTCCTCGTGAGTCCACACGAGCTGAGGTGTGCTCGGAGGCCCATCCCCCGGGGTGGTGAAGCACAGAACGGATGTGAAGTAGGCGGTAAACTTCTTCAAATTGGTTATAGATCCGTGGTGGATGCCATGGAAATCTGGGGCGATGGTGACCACAGTGAGAGCCTCAGGGACATCTGCTGGCCATGCTAGAAGCTGGATGGAACAGATTGCAAAAGAGACATCTTTAAATTGCATTTCTCCTCTCTCACATCTGTATTAGAGTTTTATTTTACAGTTAACATGTTTTTAAAAAAGTAAATTTATAATTAAGAAAGCCCATAATTCCTGCATTTTATAATCTCACTTCAAAAAAGTTGAGTTAAAAAGGACATTTCACAGATTATTGTATACAAACATGTATATATAAATAAATTATCTACTTAACCTCATTGGAATAACAGGCACTCCCTCAAACCTTCACCTTCTCTTTACTTAAACATGTTATAGAACATATATATTTTTTAATATTAAAGGATAAATATGACACTATCTATTACTGCAACTGACTCAGCATAATGAAATAAACACAAATATTTTCCCAGATAGGCACCTACTCTGACTCAAAAAGAAGCCCATAATTCGATAGAAACAATCTTTTAAATTTATTATTTATATCATACTAGTTTCCTACAAAAGATTTTAAGAAATTGGTTATAATTTTAAAGAAATAAAGTATATGTACACATTCCAAAGAAAGCTGTCTTAACGTTTTGGTACCATTATGTATGTGTGTGAGTTTTCATTCTTTTGATGCCAAACATTTCTAGAATTAATTAGGTCTGAAAGGTGACATGCTGCAGGACACAAAGCGTATTTTTAGTAGATCAAACTGACAACGAAGCCATCAAGTGAACACTGCAATCTCGCCAACGAGACTTGACAGGAGAGTCAAGAAGGCAAAGTCATCGTAGTTGATCAATATGATTTTCTTTCAGAAAAGCTTCTGACTTTGGATACCTCTGAGGAGAAACAAAAGTCAGGGCAAATTTCCAGTTACCTCTGCCTGTCTAGCAGACAGGCAAGTGTTTTAATAAGTGGAATCCAAACGGGGAAAAAAATGAACCGTGTGTCTGAGGAAGTAACACTCTCTGAATCTGAAATCACCATGTATTCGAACAAACTGGATGGAATCCCTTTGCTTAAAGAGCTTCCCTAAGTTTACTTGTCATGAAAGAAGAGTGGTAAACATGCTGTAGGTAAGCTAAGGTGGGCGCCCGAATCTAACCAGGAGAAGCTGATTTAAAGGTAAGACACACTATTGGAAGCTGTGTCCAAGCACATCTATGAAGGTGACACATTCTGGTCACTAAGGACAAAAGACGTTAGCAGGTGGAACATTGTCTGTGTCTGTCTCTGATGCAGTCAGGTAGGTCCCCTGAGCTGACTGGTCTTAGTTTCTTTAGTAGAAAGAAAATACTTTAGTATTTTCTCCCTAAAATAGAAAGGGGGGGGGAATAAATACCCTGGCTTGACAGAAATACCAAATCCAGTGTCCGTTGCTCTAAGTGTGTGTTCTTCTGAGAGGCCTTCCTTCTGGAAAGAAGTGGTTTGTGCAAAGGCTGATCCCAATCACCGACAGGTCTCCCACTGGTCATTTTAAATGAATGGACTTTCTCATGAGAAATTGCTCTTTTAGGTATGAACCATCATCTTGGTAACTAAGAATTTGTTTTTCTGAACCAAGAGAGCTGGTGATAAGGCCTGAGGTGAATGGTGACCCTTCCCAGGTCAAGATGCTCTGCACTTTGATGCCAGGGATTCTTGAAGAAAGGGAGGGGCAGCTTCCGCATACCTTGTACCCCTGGTTGATGCCGTTGATGAACTGCTGAGGAGGAGGGGTCCACAGGAACCGGATGGTGGTGGAGTTCACCGCTTCCGTCTGCACGTTCTGGGGGGGTGCGGTGGGCACTGTTCCGGGCGGTGGTGAAGACAGCGAAACAAATGGGCAGAGGCACCATGGGGGATAGATGAAGAAGAAACCATTAGTCGCAACTCAGGACTCACAGGCAACCAGCACCGGGCACAGGGAAGCGTGGGAAATGTTTTTGGAAGCTAACAGTGGCATTACAAGGAAAGAGAATTGGGCTCTTTCTCATTTTCTGTAGCAGATGCCTTAAGGCAGAAAAGTGGGCTAGACCATCTTCTCAGTCCACAGATGGGCCTGGACTCTGGACCCGAGATGGACAGCAAGCAGAATGTACTCTCTAATTTCTTTTTCAATTACCCAATATTTGAGATTAAGGCAAGGTTTCATCTAGAAATACCCTGCAATATTTACCACTATGTGCTGAGTTCAATTATTCTTTGTATGAAAAACAAACACATCCATTACCCACTCCCACATGCATTTGTGTTTATTCTTCTGGAGGGAGATTACATTTCTCTTTGTCTGTCAATAGGGGGAAACACTTTTGGATTTTCCACTGTTTATTTCTTTCTTTTATGGAATAGCTATTGAACCCAACTATATACCTGCCAAACGTCCTCCAAGGAATGTACATTGTGGAGGAGATGCTCACGTCACTGCAAACAGGAAATATCCTACACACTTAGCACAGAGGGGTGAGCAGCTGACTGTGCCCCAGGAAGGAGGACAGCTGCACTGGACAACGTTTGGAAGAGAGGGTGGGCCTTTGAAGAGGGGAAGGCCTTGAGAAGGGCATTCTCAGCTGGAAATGGAATGAGCAAAGGTGCAGGCTCCAAGCAAGCCTGATGTGGGGTGAGAATGTGATGGGCATGGCCAGACATGGGATGTGGGGCAAGGGGGCAGAGCAGGTGGGTAGGTTGCTCTGGGATTGTCTGGTCTGCCCAGCACTGTGGTCAGTAATGCACATGGCAGGCACTGGGGAACTGAAAGCTCTTTGAAAAGGGCAGTGGCGTGACAGGGCCAGCTTCTTAAAGGTGACAGCCCCAGTGGTCTACACAGAGGGGACCAGCCCACTGGCTGTACATTAGACTTTCTACAGTGGAAAGGGAGGTCCTGGATCTTCAGGAGCTTGTTTCAAAAGTAAGACACAAAAGCCCAAAGGATCCTTTGGCTCAAGATCGAGAAACAAAAACAAGAGCTCCTAGCACAGAACGCATGGGTCCGACATGGTCCTGTTAAAAACCACTGCACTTTTTACTGCTTTCTTCCTCATCAGGCAGAGTAGAAATAAACTTGAACTCCACCATGCCCCTCAAGGCTGCTCTTCCAAGTCACTCTCTTTCCCCAGCTGTTGCTGGCTATGGCCATGATGTCCCTGAGTTCCTTCCTCCACAAGTCACCAAGGAAACCATCCAACTGCCCAGTCAGTGCCCACGGGAATGTGTGGATTAGGGGTGGACACAGAGATTTCTGTGCCTGGGATGCAGAGTCGCAGAGAACATCACATCCATCTAAGAACAGGAAAAGGCTGAACAAACTATAAACTCATAACTTTTCTTGAGCTCCTAAGAGAGTTGAGCCACATCACAGCCAAGTACTCTGGCATACAGGAAAAATGGGTTTCTCCAAGGAGCCAGGCTGTGGGTGCCCTCCTATCACTGAGCACTCGAAAAGGGACAGTGGGTACCACACAGCTGGGTAAAGAAAATTCAGCTTAAGTCCTCAGTGAATTCCTAAAGGCTGAGTTTGGGCTACCTGAGAGTATAGAATCTTTAGAACTACAGACACACAAGAAGGCAGCATTACATACAGAGGAGCAAAGATTAGAATTATGAGTATTTCACTGGTTAATTCCGCTAAGCATTTGAGGAATAAGTTAAATCAATTCTAAAGCGCTAGATTTTTCTGATTCTGATACCAGAATCAGAAAAAGACACAAAAAGAAAACCACAGATCAATATCCTTCATGAACACAAGTTTTAAAAATCCCCCCCAAAATATTAAAAAGTCAAATTCAGCAATATATAAAAATCTATCATGATCAAGTGAGGTTTATTTTATAAATGTAAGGCTGGTTCATCATTTGAAAATCAACCAAGGTAATTCACCATATCATATCGACAGAATAAAGAAAAAAAACAAATGATCATCCTGACTGATTTAGAAAAATCATTTCACAAAAATTTAACATCTAGTCATGATTAAAAAAAAAAAAAACTTTTAGCAAAGTAGGAATTTAAAGAACCTCCCTAAACCTGATAAAGGGCCTCTGTAAAATACCTACAACTAATATCTTATTTAAGAGGAAAGACTCAATGCTTTCCTTCTGAGATAAGGAACAAGGCAATGATGTCTCTCCCACCATTCCTATTCTAGAAGTCCAAGCCGGGTAGTAAGGCCAGAAAAAGAAAGAAAAAGCTTACAGAGTGTGTGGCGGAGCAGGGGAAGGGAGTTTCTCTATTCACAATGTGATCATCTATGTAGAAAGTTTCTAAGAGTCGACAAAAGTTTCTAGAGCTAAATGAGGTTAGCAAGATCTTAGGATACCAGCTCAAAATATAAAACATCAATTATGTTTCTAAACATGAGCAATAAACAGTTGGATATTGAGATTAAAAAGTCAGTACCATTTATTAATACAATAGCAATGAAAACATGAAATAGATATAAATTTAATAAACTATGTGTATATACCGAAAACAACAAAACACTAATAAAAGAAACCAAAGACCTAACTCAATAGAGAGTCTCATGATATTAATGGATTGGAAGACAACACAGCGAAGAGGTAACTTCTCCCCAAATGATCTGTGCCGTGGTGAATGCAATCCCAGTCAAAATCCCACTAGATATTTTTTAGAAATTGAAAGGGTGATTTTAAAATTTTATTATGGACAAAGTAATTAAAATAGCCAAAATAATTTTGAAAAAAAATTACACAACCCTCACTACATGATATCAAGACTAATTATTTATATAAATCTACAGTAATTAAAACAAGGTGTTACTGAAGAAAAGATGGACATCTTGATCAATGACACAGAATAGAGTCTAGAAATCGCTTACACATATATCAATCAGTTTTAAAGAAAAGATAATCTTTTCAACAAATGGTGCTGGAGAAATTAGACATCCATATATAAAAAATAAAGTCTAGATTTATACCTCACATCATATATGAAAACTAACTCAAAATGGACCACAGGTTTACATATAAACCTGTAATTATAATACTTCTATAAAAAAATAGTTGTGACATTGGGTTAGGCAAAAATTTCTCCAATATGGCACTAAGGACACAGTCTATAAAAGAAAAAAAATTGATAAATCTGACTTTATCAGAAGTTTTCATAGGAAATGTCTGCTCTGTGATAGAACACCTGTTAAGGAAATGAAAAGACAGGCCACAGACTGGGAGACAATATCTGCTAGACACTTACCCACTAAAGAACTTTTATTCAGAATGTATAAGGAACTTTCAAAATTCAATACCAAGAAAACCAAGAACTCAAAATGTGGGCAAAAGGATTCAAATAGTTAGGTTACCAAAGAAAATATGACAGAAAATGAGCATGTGCAAAGGACCTCACCATCACCAGTCCTGGGGGAGATCAACGTCATTGATACCACCGCACCCCTGTGCAAAGGGCTGAAATAAAAACAAACGACACCCAAATGCTAGCGAAGATGTGAAGCACTGCAGCTCTCACACTTTTAGAAGGGGATAACAAAGGGTATAGCCACTTGGTACAACAGTTTGGCGGCTTCTCACAAAGTTAAATGTGCGCTAGCCATGCAACCCAGGAAGCCTGCTCCCGGGTAATTGTGCCAAAGACGTGAAAACTGAGGTTCACATGAAAATCTGTATGCAATGTTGATAGCAGCTTTAATGATCACCCCAAATTGAAAACATTCCAAGCGTTCTTCAACTGGTGGATGGGGAAGCAAGCTGTAGAATGTTCACGAAATGGACCTGTGCTCAGCCACAGAGGGAACGAAACACCCACACATGCACACAGATGCCGCTCACATGCGTGACACCAAGGGACAGGGCCAGATTCAAAAGACTACATACTGGATTATTCCATTTACATTGTATTCTGTAAAAGGCAAAATTATAAGAAGAGAAAACATCAGCGGTTGCCCAAGGCTGGGGGTAGGGGTAGACGTTTGAATGCGAAAGGGCAGCACAGGGGGATTTTGAAGTAATAGAAACAATCTATTAACATATCTCAACCATAATAGTGAATGTGGACTGAAAGTGTTTGTCAAAACTTATAGAACTGTACACTAAAAAGGGCAAACTTTACTGTGTGTAAATTACACCACAATAAATCTCACTTTTAAAACATGCTGCAAATTCTTTGATACTTTTCCCAGGCAGAGGTGGTGTCTATGTCTGGGCCCCTTGAATGCAGGCTCTGTGACTACCGTTACCAATAGAATACAACCCAGGCCTTAATAAACTAGCAGCTTCTACTCCTTGCTGGGAGCCCTGAGCAGCCACAGAAGAAGTCCAAGGATGCTGAGACCACCCTGCTGGAGAGCTCTAGGGAGCCAGCCTTACCGCTTTCCCTGCCAGGATGCCAACGTGTGCCTGAAGCCACCTTCCCAGCTCCCACCCCCAACTCAATGAGTGACACCACCAGGCACAAGCAGTCACCCTACCCAGACCCTGCTCACATTCCTGACCCACAGAATCACGGCATATGATATAGTGGCTATTGGTTTAAATCCCTAACGTTTGGGGTAGTCTGTTAGGTAGCAATAGATAACCAGGATAATCTCTAAGAAAGAAAGAGAAGAAAAGAGGAGGAAGGAGGAAAAGGAAGAAAAGGGAAAGGGAAGAATAAACTTCAGGAGCCATTGGGAAAAGACTAAGATATGTTTTGACTTTTTGTCTTGGGACCCGCAATTTCTGGTATCGAGGGGTGAATCTCATTCTCCATAACACTTTTCCATCAGATGTTAAATTCTCTAAAATAAGACCACACAATCATATACTAGAAAAAATATTCAGTGTAATTTAAATAGGTAATCACTTCCCTGTTTCAAGAGGACATCTGCACCTTTGCTTTGCGGCCATGTAGTGGTCATGCTGGGTGCTGATTCTTCATCCTGAAGTCAGGGCCTCTCCGGGACCCATGAATGTCTCAGAGAAACTCAGAGAAACACTTGCCAGGAGTGTCACCCCCCAGCCCCCGCTGGCCCAGGTAAGAAGGCAGTGCCCCTTCCCTTCTCGTTATGGGGGCTACGTCACATCCCGCCTGCATCAACATTCTACTTGAGCCTCACATCAAAGCCACGGAGTCTGACCCGCTGACACACACTCTCCATCCCCAAAGCCACAGGACTGAGGGAGGGTCTAAAGCCTCCTCACCCGATTCTTCTCAGCCTGCATCTATTCACGGATGCCCCGCTTATCTTTGTCCTAGTTATTAGTCACTTCATCAGAAGTGACTCAGAAATCTGTGGACAATGGAATTAAAAATTCCCTCAAGTGAGAAGAAGAGCTACAGCCAGTAAATCCTACTTGACAGTATTTAAAATAAAAGAGCAGTTATGGCGGGAAGGTCTCAATTATTGAGGTTATGTAGCCCAGCCCCTCCTGAAGAAAAAGACAAAGGCAGAGTGTGACCACTCTGTCTTCACAGGGTTGGGTTCCCTTTTCTCACACGTTCTTAGTTGGAAGCTATGGCCACTTGCTGCTCAGACTGAGGTCTCAAGGGATGTTTCCTCCCCAGATAATTGGCATGTAAAGTGCAGTTCTGGTTCTTTCGATGTCCCTAAGGCAGGCCTTGAAGCAGCCTGGTAAAGTGACAGGTGTTACACTCTTTTCTGGTTTTCATTGCTCAGGAAAAAAAATCTCTCTTCACTAGATAATTCCCAGCGCACAGACCTGAGTGGGTCCTCAGTCTTAAATCTGACATAGCCTGAACCCATCTGACAGGTCTCAAATCACACAGGGAGCTCCGCGCTGAAGTGCCCAGCACTCCCAACAATAGCAATATGTGAAAGCACGTTTTAGGCAGTAGGGGTTTTGTGATGGAAATGTCTGCAACTGGGATGAAACGTAGCTGTTCTTCCTGGAGATGGGTTCCTTGGAGTGGGCAAGTAAGAGGGCAGGACACTGCAGCCACCCCCACTGTGCCTGCATGGCCTGCACAGGGGCCAGGAGACACTGTTGTCTGTTAATTTTCATAATTACAAACCATTCTTTATAATCATTCAGAAATTTACAGGAGTTGGAACTGCATTTGGAAAACTATACATATGCATTGCATATTGCTAAGTGAAAGACGCCAATGCAAGAAGGCTACAATACTGTGTGATTCCAACAATATGACGTTCTTGACAAGGCCACACTGCAAAGACAGTAAAATATCAGTGGTTGCCAGGGGGTGGGGGTAATAGCCAGAGCACAGGGGATTTTTAGGACAAGGAAACTATTCTGTATGATGCTGTAAATGGTGGATACATGTTATTACATGATTGTCAAAGCCCATGGAATGTACAACGCCAAGAGCGAACCCTAATGTAAACTATGGATTTGGGGTGATAATGATGTGCCAGAGTAGTTTTATTGATTGCAACGGATAAAATAAAAGAACTTTTATCTGAGGAATGCATGTCCTTTTAAATTATCAGGCCCACAGAGATACTGAAATAAGACAGCAGTCATGTCCTACTACCTGCTTTGAGCCATGTATTCATCCTTGAAACTGCTAGCTATTGTCGCAGCTAGCTACACATTAACCTAATAATGTGGCATTGGACACTGTAACTCACACCCTGTAGCTCAACAATGTATAGCCAATCACTAATCTGTAAACCAATGAGAATTCCTGACAAGCAACTTTGTCTCTGCCCATTCCCTGTCCTCCTTTTTTTGCCTTTAAAAACTCACTTGTCACAAAGGCCTAACAGAGCTCATGTCCAGAGTTACTTGGGTCTCAGTCTCCTGGGCCAGCTATCTTCGCTTTGACTCAAGTAAACTCTTTAAATCACATTTTGTGCTTCAGCCTCTTCCTTGCGGGTGGACATAACAAAGGTCCCACTCGGGTAGGGGTGCTGATAGTGGGGGCTGCTGTGCATGTTGGGGGCAGAGGGTATTTGAGAACTCTCTGAACTTTCTACTCAATGAATCCAAAACTGCTCTAAAAATATGGAAAAAGAAAACTGCACATGTAGCCATTCTGTAAACCTGAATTTGGTAGCTATCTTTATAGCACCTGCTGCAGAGAGGCCTCTGAGTGGCCAAGCCAGGCAGCACTTTCCTCAGTACTGCTGACCCCTCTGCTCAGGCTGGGCTTTATTTCAGCTGCAAGTTGCTTCTCATCTGTGAATTTGTGTGTTCAGTGTGTGTATTTTGTTCAGTTTGTTATAGTATATTCACCCAGTCATGTACAGAAGGCATGCATGATTATACTGATGATTACTATATGGTATTAGATGTTCCCCAATAAAATATGAATGATATTTTCTCCTTCCTCCTTCCCTTTCTCCTTGGCTAGTGATGATGTAAATTCAGCAAGATCTGATTTTTGATGGGATTTCAAAATGAATCTGTTTTTAGAAATTTTTAAAATTATACAATAATAAGCTACATAAATAAATCAACTTGGTAAAGAGGACTGTAGGGTTTTATAACTTCTAATAATTGACTTTTCAAAATATTTTGGATCAGAGTTGACATAACTATCAAATTCATGAATTTTTCAGAATTTTAATTTTCCAATCAAATAAAAAGGAATGTGTCAATATAGCTTATTTTCCTTATTGCATGCTTCGTTTTTTGAATTTTTCAATCTGATTTATTCTGAAACATTCTTAAAGATGTATGCAATCAAAATTTTTTGAAAAGTTGATTTTTGCAGCCATTAAGGCCTACGGTCCACTTTAAATATTTTATATTTAAATATATACTTATTAGAAGTATTTGTGTCAATATTATTAACACTATTGCATATTTATAAAGATATATTTTACATATTTTCCCACTGTAATGAACAACTCTTTCGTTAAAGGGAAGTCATCAGGTATAACAAGTCAGAGTAGTCAAAAAATTTTCTACTCAAGGAGTATAATGATGATATCAAATTCAGATTTGTGTTATCCAATCCTCAATGTCGTATTTAATGAAAAAGGAATCAGATGAAGACATGAAGCCAGGCAAATTATGCCAGCACCTTTCCCCAAAGCATAAATAGTACACAGAAAAAGATCAGATCTAGTAAAATTTTCTGCAGGTACCCAGTAAGAAGCAGGGGTATTTATGAGTTTGGCTACAACTGTATCAGATTGAGCATAAGAAGCTAGTTACAATGTCCTGCATTTAATAGCTAAAGCCAAAATTCCTCCTGCAATTGCAGAATCACTCATTTTGCCAGGCTGCCTAGGAACTGTCAGCGGCGTGCTTGGGACCAGTGAAGCACGGGAAATAGGAAAGGCACCGCTTTTGAATAATACTGTTAGAAGATGCCTGGATGACATGTCAAATGACCCAGAGACAAATCTAGTCTAGAAGATTATTAAATCAAACAAGCTTCCATTGCAGATTGATGAGTACTGATGTTAAAACCGGCATTTGGTGGGTAGCATAGATTTGAATCCTTCAAAAGAAATGCTTAGAAAATTATTTGTAGTGCAAAACCCCATACCTGTCTTCAATTGTTTGCCCTGGTCACAGACTCCAGGCGTGGAGAGTTTTGAGTTTAAGCTTTACCGGGGCTCAGCAGAGACACCTATGTGGAAGGGGCAGGTTAGGACTGGGCCGAAGGAGAAGCTGCCCCACGTACGGCAGCGTCGGTGGCTTAGATGATGCTGTGGGGAGCTCTGGAGTACAGGTGTCTCCTCAAGTTGTCCTCAACCGAGGCAAGGGGAGTGGGCCTCAGGCTGACCCATGGGAGGGTGTCACCTTGGGTTAGGCAATTCCCAGTGAGGGTCACAGCTGTGAGCCCAGCAGCCCGTGGGCCAGCACCGAGGACAGGTGTGTCACCCTGCAGAGCCGATGTGGATGGGGCACCACAGTATCCACCACACACCAGACAAGCTAGTGGGGATGAAATGGTCAAAGCCACACGGACACTTTGGCATCAGTAAGATATTCGGGAAAATAGTATGTTTTGAATACCAAGGCCGACAGAAAGGTATAAAGAGTTTATAGCAAAATTCAATCTGAAAAGCCTGGGAACCAAGAAATCCATTGCTGTATTCACAGAGAAGTTCCCTACGTAAAAGGTGGTCTGGAGACCTGAATTCCTCATTAAATGATACTATCAGAACAGCAAGTCTAATACAGTCCAACACACTATAGTCTGCCTGCTTTTTGCTTTGTGAAAGGCAAGGAATTAGAACCTTATTTTTGAGAGAGTCAAACACATGCTACACACCAAGCGCCGTCACTCACATCAGTATTAATCAATCAGCAGTGGAAACTTGTTTGATTTAATGACGTTCTGGACTAAGTTTGTCTCTGGCCATCTGACATGGTATCTATACATCTTCAAACGATGTTATTCAAAAGTGGAAACTTTCCTATTTCCTCCTTCAATTTCAAAGGAGGAATGAACTATCTGGGTGATGGACACAAGACTCATACATGCAACCAAAAACATTTGTGCCCCCATAATATTTTGAAATTTTTAAAAAAATGTGGGAAAAGAAGTGTATTGGTTGTCCAAAAAAATGAGTTTTGTAAAAATCTGTGAACTGAACAAAGCATTATTATTATCATCGTTGTTATTATTTTTGGTGAAGGGAGTCTCACTTTGAGGATTTGTTGAAAGTGAGGGAAAAATCCAGGGTCCCCGCCACGTAACAGAAACACTGTGCTAGCCTGGAGCGCTCAGCAAAACTGTCACAAAGTAGACTAAACAGGTACCAAGATAACTACTGGGGTGAGTGGGGAAGTGCTCAGCACTTTCTTGGGTGTCTCAGCACTTTCTTACCCTGAAACGGCCAGCTCAGCCCGGCCTTGATTACTTCAGAACTGCTTTGGCTGGGCTATACTGCCCTTTAGCTAATTGTGTACTAAAATCCCCACCTAGTGGAAAATTGTAATATCATTAACACAAAATGGGTTGTGTGACAGCCTATGATGATGGTATTACACCTGTGTGATTTGTTTCACTGTGAATAAGCAACACCACAACGTAAAAACGTTGCATTACTCACTGGGAAGGGATTTAAGGCAACACTACAGGGTGGGCAGATGTGGATTTTGCATGCAAGAAAGCTCCTGTGGAAGAAATTCCTGTGCTGCCCAGGAGCAAGCGAGAGCAAGTGATTTTGTAAGTAATCTCTAATAAACTCATCTAGCTGGACTTGCCTGAGTCATTCTTTGGTCCCTCTGTTACCTCTCAGTTTGGGGGGCAGTTTTTCTATACTGTCCCGGGATTTTCCCAAAACAGAAGGATAGGTTATTGGCATCAAAAATGGCTTCTTCTTAACTAACTTTTTAAGAACGTGTGAAAATATACTGTCTTAAGTCTGTTCAAGCTGCTTAACAAAAATATCATTGTTTGGATGGCTCTTATAAACAACAAACATTTATTTCTCACAGTTCTAGAA
Organism: Avahi laniger; assembly: GCA_963575035.1. Taxonomy (NCBI): domain Eukaryota; kingdom Metazoa; phylum Chordata; class Mammalia; order Primates; family Indriidae; genus Avahi; species Avahi laniger. Next base: position 29,973 of record CAUYSK010110484.1, read on the forward strand.
ACTACAATGTCCAAGATCAAGGCAAATTCCGTGTCTGGTGAGAGCCTGGTTTCTCAAAGATGATGTTCTAACCATAACCTCGTATGGCAGAAGGGACTAGCTAGCTCTCAGAGCTAGCTCTCATAATGGCACTAATCCCAATCAAGAGAGTGGAGACCTCATGACCTAATCACCTCCCAAAGGCCCTACCTCCTAATACTATCTCCTTGGGGGTTAGTATTTTAACATATGAATTTTGGGGGCACACAAACATTCAGACCATAGCATATACTAACATGTATGTGTAAAATGTATGGATTCAAAGCAAAAATTCAACTATGATATAGAGCTAAAAATTGTTCGCTACTGATATATAATCAATTTTATAATTCTGAAGGAGTCAGTGTTTGAACCCTAAAGAAAATTGATTAAGACTGGCAGAGCAGCACCTGTGTAGGTCTATGGAAATGCCCATTATTTTGAGATACCTAATATTAAAAACATTTGATCAGATTCCAAATCCATTCTCATTATCACAAAAACCATTTAACACAAGTTTTGCCACAGAAATAAAAGGAAGAACTGTTGATCTAAAGAAACATTGCACACTTACAGCATAATTTAAAGAGACTGGTTTATCTGAATTCTGGTTAATGACAAAAAAGAAGTTTCTCTCAACTGAGGAAAAAGCAATAAATAACCTCCTGGCAATTGTGATCTCCTACTTGTGCAAAGACTTTCTTGTCAATGGTAATTTTCAAGCATTTGAGGAGGTCATCATTAAAAGTCTTGAATGGAGCCATCTCAAGAGGAAGACCAGATATAGAAAAAGTTATGTTCATCAATCAAGCTCAAGTTTCTCACTAAAAATCTCAAAAAAATTTTTGGTTTGGAAGTTTTACACAAATGTAATATTTAATAGTTTCCCTAGCATTCTCCAAAGATGACCAATGAGACTTTTTTAACAAAATGCTGCTATGAATCTATAGATTGAGATATATTTGATGCATTTCAATTTCATTGCAGTTACTATTATTATCAATTTTCAAACTTTCCTATCTTTAACTAATGGGACCCTTTTCGAGTTGGCATATGAGCCTTTTTGACAAGCCCACATTAATATTTGACAGCTTCTTTGCTTTTATGAAATGACAAGATGTTCCAGGCTCATCTCACACATTGCCTGTTTCTGACCTGGAACCATCCACTTCTCCAAGAAAGCCTGCTTATATTTCCTGGTACTGGAAAAGCTCAGTGCTAATAGGTTGATTCTCATTTCTAGGCCTTTTTACAAGAAATCCTCTTTTGTTAAAGATAAAGTTATCATATTCCCAATTCAGATTTAGAGTTTCAACGATGCTGAAAACCTCAGTTTCTGACGACATCAACCTAGTCCCACAATACTCACACAATCGTATGAGTGTGCCAAGGCATGGACGCAAGCTTGAATACTTACACGCAACTCAACATCATGGTTTTGTTCTTTGAAATTACAATAACCAGAGTTTTGGTAAATGATGCTTCTGTGAAGCTTCTAGAGCCAAGGGATACATAAACAGCCCGACTGCTGATGTCTGCATAATGTTCTGCAGACTGGAGAAGGGGAGCTGCGGCTCCTCTGAGGGCATGTGGCTCACCAGCCCTGCCCGCAGCACCCAGGCAGGCGGTGTTCGGCTGCTGCCGGCGAAACTTCTCGGACACAACTTTCCTATTTCTTAGGTCAACTTGATCTCCAGTGTACTCTGTTAGACGACTTTCCTCATGCTGAGCCAAAATCTTTCCTTCTATTTCTTTCTGTTGATTCCCACTATGTCAGCTGGGTAAACTGTTCCTCATATGCATGTGTCATATAGCTACCAGACTACTTGCAAATCACAAAGTCATCCAGCTGGGCTTTACTGCTACAGGCCAAACAATGCCCTTCCTCTCTCCTCTGTTTCTCCTATGATAGGATGGACAAAGCACTGCTGTTCTGGCTTCCCTCCTCTCAGGAGCCTGGGTTTTCTCATCATCCTTCATGGCCTCCAGGCTCCATGTGCATCGAGCCGGCACAGGATGGCATGTGCCGTGATCCACCTTGGCTTGGAAACCCGTCACCCACAAAGAGAGATTAAGTTATGGTCATAGCTCTCCCTGGGTCTAAAACCCTCCAGTCTCTTTATGGTAGCTGTTGGCAAGTTACATCTCGCCATCCTGTTGCCACATCATTGGTTGTTTGCATCTAAATGTAGCATATTGGTTTATACCTTTTACATTGTGATTTGTTGAGTTCAACCACCAATCTAAGAAAGCAATTTATTTTTGATTTCTGATTCTGGGACTGAATAATTACTCGCTCAGCCGTGACATATTTGATAGGCATGCCACCTCCATTCCCTCGGAGCCTCTGACAGAAGTGTTGACCAAGAAAAGCCCAGAAGAATGCTGGATTCTGCAAAAAGAATTTTTATTTCTAACAAGTTCCCAGGCGATGTTAATGCTGCCCTGTGGTGGACAGTCAAGCAAATCACACTTTTTGGGCACAGCTCAAGTCTAGGAATCCATGTAATTACTTTATCACCCAATCCGTATTTCTCTGCCTTATCCACAGGGTGGTGAATAAACGAATCAACGAAAATCAAGCTACAGAATGAATATGGTATTTGGATCTATCAACTCAGTGACTCTCCCCAGAAAGGAAATGAGGTTGGGACAATGTGACTTGCTCCGAGTGAACCAGACAGATTCCTGGTGATGATTCCTGGGGATCACAGGGCCATGTTTCTCTTGGCCTCTTTCTTTAAGCGAAACCTGCAGTCCTGCCCCTTGTGGACTGTTTCGCAGTTTTGTCTAGGCCTTTCCTCTCCATCCCTGTTTTCAGCAGGGTTTCTGTTGACCGTGCTCTTCCTGTCCTTTTGGAGAGGAACTCACGTCCCTTGTCAGAAACCTATTGTTCTAACAAAAACCCCTTTCATCTAGACAGGAGCCAGACCAAAAGCAGAGGAAAAGGATTACTGAAATATGGTCAGGCCATCTGACCTGAAATACGTGTGCCCATCCCAGCCTCATTTTCTTCCACAGGGATGGAAACAGGAATGCAGGACATTAACTGCTCTGAAATTCTCGTCTCCTGCAAATGTGTATATTGTCGCTGGATAACCTTGGTCCAAGCTGCTCCATCCTCATCGTTACCTAAATCCTTCCGTCTTTTCCAAAGTCATGATCTTTATCTTACGGAAGACTCCAACCTCTTGCCCAATCATCAGAGCGTCCAGAAACACAGCTGGGCTTCGTTGCAGGAGGTACCCTACTCCTATAACACATGCACCTGCACGCGTGGCAAGCTCACGTGGTGTGCTGTGGTTCATGTGGACTATTGCTTCTCTCCAGGGTGCTGGACGGACCCTCCATGGGCACAAGCCTGCTACGTGATAGCTGGGAGGGCTCGTTGCCTTGACTCCTTGGTGTTACATTCTTTTACCCATCAGCCTCTAGAGAAGGCTCTCAAATTACAGTGTGCATCGGAATCATCTGGAAGGCTTGTTGAAACACAAATGGTCAGAGTTCCTGATTCAGTGGGTCTGGGGAGGGTCCACAGGTGATGTTGATGCTGTTGGCTGAGGGACCGCCTTTGAAAACCGCTGCTCCAAATTTCCTTTCTACTTACTTCCTCCCTCCCTGTCTTCTTTCTTACCTGCCTACCTTCCTCCTCCTTTCTCTCTTCCCTCTATCTCTCCCTACATTCTTCTCTTGGTTATTACTTTTATTCTATCCAGAGACTAACCCACTGCCTGGCAGAAAACCCTGTTCTCCTTCCCACAGCCTCTTCCCCATCGCTGCTACCAGGAGCGTCCACTGCTGCTACAGCCACAGGGCGTCCGACTACGTCGGGCAGGCACCATTGCCTGCAGCTGAAAAGAGAGACACGCGTTTTTATTTTTGATATTTCATTTAAGTCTAATAATATTATGCAGATAATGTAAGTCTTATTTGCAATACCCCTGAGTAAATTCTAGTCTATTATTGCAATTCATCTTCTCTTCCATCTTCATAAATGGCAGAAACAGTTTAAAATCATGGTTAATCAAAAGAAACCTGAGCTATATGATGTTTCAGAGATTCACAACATGTCAAATAAAATTATGAATAATAAAGTGATATGAGGTGCTGGTGGAGCAATTCACGGGGCCTCCGGGGACAGGCAGACATGGGGGTCCAGGCCTCCGTGGCAGGAAATGACTGACTCCTTCGTCCCGCTTATCACCCCCTAGCAGACAGATGCAAACCCAACCCAAACATGCTGAGAAGCCCCTGAGAATGCTGTAAAATCAGCTGAATTTAGCACAGAATGAAATCATAGTGCATTGGCCAGCATAATTTTTATGTTCTCACATGCCCACTTGTACTTATTAAAGTAACACTACCTTATCTGTTACAGAAAAACCACAAAATCTCTAAAATTTCATCTTTCATGACCCTTGCATGCAACGTCAGTTTTCCTGGGTGGTGGGCAGCCTGGCACTGGACCATTCAGGGCCCACCTGCCGGCTCCAATCTCCCCTGGCTGGCTTTTGAACCACCTTCTCCCAGAAAAGAGTCTCACCACTTCGTGCACTCTTTCGTGAGGGCCCATCACAGCTCCACCGCAGGCAAGGGGCTGGGGACACAGTGGCCAGTGGGCAGCTGCTCCCAGCAACGTCCCCACACCATGGAAGAGGCACTGATCTTCATGTCCTTGCCACAATGGCACACCTGTTTTTCGTTATCCTAAAAGTACATGTTTTCCAATATTGGGGACTGAAGTGTCTATCAGGCCTTAATGGGAATTCATGCTTGTTATCTCTCCAGGTAACCCCACAGAATTAAATGTATATGCTCTTCAAACACGGGAGAAGAGAGCTCGTTACTTGGAAGAATCACCGGCTACCCATTACTGGGTGCATGTATATGTTACAATTTGTGTGCTGGGTGTTATCGTTAATTCCAGATCGTTATAGGCTACAGCTGAGCTCCTGTGTTGTTATGGTTCTTGCAGTTTTGATATGCCTGAATGTTCTCACTGCATTAAACATTCCTATCACATTATTAAGATAAATCTTTGACAAATAAGCTCAAGTATCTTTTTATGGCCTTTATAAGAAAATATTTTAACACTTGAAAAGTTTTGTATCCCATTCTGAGCTTATTTTTTCCGATTCTTTATTTGCCAGGCATTGGGGAGAAGCACTTGGGGCCAGCGTTTAGGCTGGGGTGGGGCGTCCGGCACAGGACAGAGCAAGCTGCCCCGGGGTTGTCTGCCGACTTGGCCCTCGTGAGCCCACTCCTCTGAATCAGTAGCCAGCTAGGGACAAGATGAAAGAAGAGGGATATTTCTATTCATGAAATACCAGTTTCATTCCTACAAAATCTCTTCACCTGTGTCAAACACTGAGCTTCCAAAACAAGGGACCAAGGCTGCCAAGGGTTGACTCTCGGTCCGGTTTCCCTTGGCTTCAGCAGCACGTTGACTTTGCCGAGTTGGTGACTCCCCTTTTCCTCACGCACCCAATCTGTGTGTGTTCTCAGTGTTTGTGAAAACCGCATATCTGTGGTTTCTCTTCTGCCCTTACATGACCAGCTGTCCCTGCCAGCTGTGGGTGAGCAGCGTCTCCACACACACAGTCACTGATGCGTTGAGGATGAGTGCCACTGCCTTGGGTTCCGTGACAGTGAGTAGCAAACCTCCCAGTCATGCTGGGGACACAGTAACGTAGACAACATCCCGAAGCATGTGCTCGGCTACGGTCCCAGACTTGGCATTTCCAGCAGAGGTGAGGGGGAGATTCCAAGTTCGGGCTCCTGAGCAAAGCCAGGTTCAGTGCGGGCAGCACGCTGGAAGGTTTGCTTTTGGATGTCATGATGCGGAAAGACAGGAAAGGCCCCATCTGCACACTAGAGCGCTCAAAGCTGCCTTCCAGACAGTGAGAAGAGGCAGGGCAGAAGGCAGGGCTCTGTGCTGAATACGGAGATTGCATCGGCACAGCATCAGACACCGAAGTAGGAACAGTGAGCAGTCTATTTTTAATCAGACATCTATTTATGCTTTGTTTATGTGTCAGGCATCACACTTGGATATGGGAATACAGACATAAAAAAGAAAGTCAGACACAGCCTCTGCCCTCAAAGAGCCCCCAGGATAATAGGAAAGACAGGTCTGTAAATCACAAAATAATGAGATAGTCACAGGAATTTAAAGTTGGTTTTATTTTTCCATGTGTCTTCTTCTAGTGGCAGTGGGATGGCAAATTTCAGGACCCTTCTCTCTCGCAAAGGCTATCCGGCACAGATACAGACGCCAACCCCCTGCCGCCTCTGCCCCAGACCTCAGCTCTGTGCCTAGGCCGGTGGCCCCTGCTCACATCCCCACTCAGACCCCTCTTCTGTCTCTCACAGTTGCATACACAAGACAGGCTTCACAGCCCTGACCCAGACGAATACTAAGTCCAGTGGAAGCTTTTTCTGAAAGGGATGCTAGATCAGTCAAACCAAACACTCTGTATTACTTGAATTCAGTATTTTTCAAGCTATAGGTCACAAATCAATTGATCAAATCAGGAAATCAATTAAGTGGTCACACCAGCATTTTTTTAAAGAATGAAACAGAATAGAACAGAAAATATCAAAGAACATCATACACTGAGAGGGTAACTATTGTTCCATGAAAACTGTGTTTCAGCTGTGTGTGTGTGTGTAATGGGGTTCAATGTAAGATGCATTTATTATTGTGCATTACAGTCAAAATGTCCAAAAGCCACTGCAAACCCACCTGTCATGTGAACGTAAATGAAATGAGATCTTACCCCTTTTCTAGTCCATATACAAGCTGCAGGGGAAATCTGGAAGTAATTTTTTCCATGCCTGATATATGCAAATGGAAAAAAGGCAAATTCTAGTGATGGTAGGTTACAGAAAAAAGGGCATGGGCTTGGGAGGCCAGTAGATTTAGGTTTAATTCCCAGAATTTTCTAGCTATAAGACCTTGGGGAAGTTAGTTACCTCTCTGAGCTTCCATTTTTTTTCTCTGTAAAATAGGGACACTGATACCTATTTCACATGACTATTGGGGGATGAATGAAATAGGATAATGAGTGTAAGTGCATTACAGCACAGCATAACAAAAATTGGTGTATAGTGGCTTCCCCTCAAATGCGAGTTTCCTATCCTTACCATTCCTGTAAGTTCTAAAAGACCAAATTAAGCTCATACCTAATGGAACATCCCATATCTATTTTGTTCAGCTTTTACTTAGTGTTTTAGGTAATGCTGGGAGAATCTGGAACATTCTCCTGTTCTGTAGGTACAGCCTGAGGTCTAGAAAGTCTTAGGGATTGGGAAACAAATCTTTTGTGCAATGTCATTAAATACCACATTGAGAATTTCCCAAGAGGAGATAAGAATGGGGCTTGCAAACAGAGTGTTCATTTATAATCCTTACTTTAAAAAACCTTTCAAAGCCCAAGTGAACATTTAGGAGCTTTTACTAATGTTTTAGAAATGTGGATAACCAAATGTTTTTTCCATTTCTTTTTAAATATGAAATATTCCTCTTTCATTATAAGGTAATGTTCTGAAACCAGAATAAATCATTATAGCACAAATATACCTGTTACAAGAAGAAAAGTGATAAAGAAATAAAGCCAGGAAAAAAAAGTAAAATCTTGGTATGCTCAAAATGATGATTTATAGTATAATTTGTCTTTGGACCCTTTATAGAAAAATCAACATCTGCATTTTAATGGATACATTTAAAAATGAATAGAAGTAGTTTGCTAATCTTCACAGGCTTATTTTAGGATATAACTGTAATCTCTCACATTCTATACTCTCAGGTTCACCTGAGAACTTCATGGTCATATTATTTCTTCATGTGCCTTTCACTGTTACTTGAATACTTTCTAACAAAAACCGAAATTTGTGAACCAAACACTGAATCAGCATTGAATCTGAACTACTGATTTCTCGAACGTGGGCAGTACTTTCCCTCCCACACTAAATGGTTACAAAGTTGCTGAAGTAAACACTGGCAGGAAGAAAAATGCTTCTAATTATCCTGGTTATTTAGTTATGCAGAACTCACACTATGATTTCTGCCACTTGAAACCAAAACCATACTGATTTCTGGAAGTGTTTTAAAATTCTCGAGTCAATTTAAGTTATTTTCCATTTCATTTCAGGTAATCATAATGGAAATTTGACAAGTGGGTTCCAAGTGTGCTGGAATTTCAGGCCATAGCTCCTGTGACAGAATCAACCTTTCCCTCTCACCCCCTAGAAAGTTCACTTGGCTGAAACTGTATTAGAGCTTTGCTGCTCCATTTGTAAGTTAATATGCCCCATTTAAAAACGCCTTGCGCAGGAAAGGTCGAGGAGGCACTGTTAATAACATTGATTAAATGGGATTGGTGGACAAGATAATGGGGGACGGTGGATGAAGTGGGAATATGAAAAGTCAAGGAAGTTGGAAAGTTTATGTTAAGTAATCCCTGTGTGTCCAAGGTGCTAGTAAGTTGGAAAGAGCCAGAGTTGACAAACCATACATTTTAAATATATCTCAGTAATAAATGGCAACGCAAAGAAAAATGGGGGGTGTGGCCAGTGAGTGGCGGGTTCGGATTGCTTCAGGGATCAATACCACACTGTGTTGAGCTTCAGGAGGGAAGAATTGCTTATCTTCCTTAAGGAGTTTCCTTGAAGGAAGCGCATTTGAGAGCCAAGATTTGTGCTCTGGAGGAATGAGCTGCACCCTGCCTCTGGAGCAAAGAGCTTTCCCATTGCTCTGTTGCTGCTGCTGCGCCAACGAGGGCAGCCTGTGTGCCCTCCCTCTGCTCACCCCAGGCAAACGCTGCATCATTTTTATAGGTTCTCCTTGAGGACTGTCTAGCAAGCCCCACACCCACCTACTGCTAGTGTGAGCCACACCATCTTCCCAGCGTTCTGATATCTTCTCAAGAGGAGCTCAATCCCAGGGCCTTATTAAAGTCAGGATAAATTACATCTCGTTTCTCCTGATGCATCAAGCTTGCCACTTGGCCGAAGGGAGAAGAAAAATTAGGCTGCTTGGACTGACGCTTTATCCTTCCCCAGGCTGAGTATTTCCTGCCTTTCGCATGATCTCCTGACATGCTGTGGAATTATGTTTCTATACATTCCAATAATTTCCCAAATTAGGCTGACAAATCATTAATTTTATGAGTTATTCTTTTTCCCTTTAACATACAGGCATTTTAATTATTCCCTTTTCAGCTTCAAGGACCTACTCAGGCATCTAGGCTGTCTCGGCAATCAGCGCTAATGGCCGTGGGACCCTTCAAGTACACTAAATGGGGCTCCCAGCGGCAAAGCAGCGCTGCTCAGCCACCGCCCAACAGCCCCGCTGAGCCTGGGATCCAGTGGGAAGGCTGGGCCTGGAAGAGCTGCGGGTCTGCAGTTTCTGCCGCTCCCAGCACAGAGGATGATGAAGTGCCGTCCGCGAGGCCGACCGTAATGCAGTTTTACATTCGGGCTCTGCCTGCTCAGCAGGGTTCACTTTAGAAGGTGAGGCAGAAGCTGCTCCAGTATCCGTCCCTCTTCTTCATTAACAACGGACAGAAATGTGTTCAGCCAAAAGGCCACATTTCCAGGCTCTTCTGCACACGAATTGTTAGCAGAACTCAGCAGCAAACGGGACTTCTAAGAAAGCTTCTTAAAGGTGGCAATACTTGGCCACAAGGCACAATCCTGAACCTTCCTCCTTCTGCCCTTGTAAGTGGGGACATGATAGCTGGCAATGCAGTAGTCAGCCTGTGACCACGAGGCAAATGCTAGAAAGCAAAGCAAAAAGACAGCAGGATCCTGATTCTCTGATGACCCTGGAGCTGCCACTACAACTGTGCACCTCCTGCTGCCTGCTCTTTTGACACGAGAAAAATAAAAGCACACCTCCATTTTGTTTAAGCTACTATTACCCTGGGTCCAATTCTAGCTGCCAGACACCATTCCTTACCCATCCAGTCAGCTGCAAACTCTGACGTGCACTCCCTCGTGGATCACAGTAAGCCCCTCCTTAGGGATGGCCCTGCCTCCAGCGTGTTCCTCTGGGTGTTGGCTGGGGAATCTTTAAAGCGTGCTTGGACCACTGATCTGCAGACACACGAGGGGTCACACGCATGGGTGAGGCTGATTTCTCTCCTTCTTGCTCTTGTTTCATGAGTGTCAGTCTTAACTCCTAGGCTGGATGGTAGGTCCCTAGGTTGACGATGCATCAGGCGTCTTCTCTACCCCAGTGCCAGGGCCATCTGAGCACACAGTAGGCACTCACGTCAATTCCTGAATGTCTGTGTTCGATTTTACTCTTACCAGGGACATTGACCCCAAACCTCTTTCTGTATAAAGGCCACTATAGAAACATTCAAATACTGTAGTAGATACTAGTTGTTATCATAGTAGAAAACAAATACAGATAATCAAGTAACACTGCTGGTATCTGTACAATCTCCTCATTTCTAAAGACTTTCCATGTGTATTGTCTCATTTTCTCTTCACAGAGCCCTTAGTCAGGCAGATGTAAATGCCACAATCTTACAGATAAAAACATGAGGCTCTGAAAGATTAACTGTGCTTCCTAAAGGCACCAAAGTAGTGAACGCAGAGATTCAGGCCTGGATGAATTCCCAGGAAGGGGCTCTTTCTGGGGGTTGTGTGGATACAGACGTGTGCCTCCATCATTATCTCCCGAAAATACTCATGGTCCCTTTCTGTTGTCACCTGTCTTCCTATTGTGTTATCTCCTGGTCAGACCCCTTTTTACCCAGCTCCCAAGTCCTCCCTTCCTCATTCCAGCTAGCCCTGCCCCCTCCCTTCCCCTCCTGCACTCATCCCAACTTGGTGCTCTGACATCCTCTCCTATCTCTGTCCTATCTTGGGTGGGGACGTGGATTCAAGGACAGAATTGCCATGCTTGCTTCATTTTGTTCCACTGCTGAGCTGCTGACTGGGAAGTTTTTGAACACACAGCGTGCCCACACCCAAGGCATTGGGGCTGTGGGCCAGCACCCTCCCCAGGCCATGGGCCCCTCCTGACACCAGCTGAGTACCTGAGTCTGGCTTTGGGTCAGTGCCACAGCCAAGTTCGAGGGATAGTGACCCAAGCTCTCATCAATAAGTGTTATCACCTCCCCCCCATCTGTCCCAGGGCTCAAGCATGTTCCTCAAACTAAGTAGGGTCAGAGTGGGTGGTGCTTTCTGGGCAAGTCTCAGAGGCTGTTACAAGCCTGAGAAATTCTGTTCAGTGGCCCAGAAATGGTTAGGGTCTGGGTGAAGAGCATGAAATGACTTCCTGAACCCCAGCAAGCTCAGAGGGGATGTCCTTAGGGGCACTGACAATCTCACAGGGCACATGGGAAGTCTGAAACATGCAGAGAGGAAAGACTGAGCCCCTCAAAGGGAGAACAGATCCACCTGTGATTCCTGAGCACACATTGAGGAAGCCCCCGGGCTCAGCAGGGGGACAGAAGACAGCCATGACATACATACAAGGGCATCCTCAAGAGTATGGAAACACAGGACACATGGAGATGTAGATTATGACCGTGTCCATGGTGGGGGCGGGCCCTGGAACCTCTGAGGGCCTCTATGTGCCAACACTAGACATCAAATGCCCAGGCAAGGGAAAGATGACCCAGCTACAAAAGCAGAGCTGCAGATGGAGGACTGGGCGGGCAGGATTATTCACAAACATCAGCTCATTAATAGTTAAAAGCAGAGATGATAAACCACAGTTAGACAAAAAGTGAATTGAAGTCAAATTCTCATCCATATGAAGAAAAAAAAAATCTGTTCATGGAACCAAAGTATAATTCAATAATTTCTCTACCCAGAAGATTGCTGGGATACAGAACCTAACCATCACGTGACCATGTCCTGCAGAACCCTGGACCCCAGTTCCTAGTCTGGGCAGCTGGTCTGTCACCAGCCAAGCTGGAATCTCCTCTCAAGACTCATCAACGTCAGAGGCTCTGGTGTCACTCAGAGCACTGTTGTCTTGACTCAGGAGACTGGACGTCATTAGTGCTGGTTCTGCCATTTGTTGGCCATGCGATTTCAGACCAACCAAATTCAAGCTAGCAAACATTCAGTTTCCTTATAAGTGACTGAAAACCACATCTGCCCTGTTCCATACTATAAACTGTAAGTAGTTTAAGGAAGGGTCTGGGCCCCAGTCCTGTTGTACTCTGGAGGCTCTGGGCGAGCTTGAGGAGCTGACCCGAGTCTGTTCACAGGATTGCTGCGACGCTCGGCCGAAGTAACCCTGTCAATTGTTTGGAAAACAGTAACTACCCCTACCCTTCCCACTGCCAACCATCAGAGCCGGGCTTCATCACCTCTTAGAGGATGGCTGCTGCCATTCTCCGCTACCTTCCCACAGTCTTGCGCATCCGCCCAGAGATTCCGCTTCCTAATGCAGCATTTGGATCACGTCACTCACAGCTCTTAAACTTTTAACGGCTCCCCAATGCCAACTGAATAGCAGCCAAACTCTAACGCCTCGAAGCCCTTCTCAATTAGGTTGAGATCTGCTTTCCTCTGCCCTACGCAGAGCTCAAATGCACCAGTAATAAAATGAAGCAGTCACAGTTAATAGTAATAGGGGATTATTAATAGCAATATAGTCATTTTAAGTGTTTCTAAGTTTATTGTTATTTTATTAAATAGACTAATTAAAGCAAACATTAATTGTGCAGGTTTTCGACTATCTTCCTTTTCAAATGAGTAATCAAGAATTACTTGCAGATGGACAGGTCCTTCCTAGCTGTCCTGCATTTTAAATATTTCTGCTAGTCACTGTGCAAGCAGAACCGACTGCACTTAATTTATAAAGGAGGATTTATGGACTTACAGATGACAACAGACAGCCAATCAATAAGGGATGATAATAACAGCATGTAATATCAAGGAACATTAGGTCTCAGGCATGATTTGGGGAGAGAAGTGGGCAGTTAGAAACCTTATCATTTGAAAAAGGTCAAGGCCTGGTAGCAATAAAAATGCCTAAGCAAATAAAATCACACCTGTGAATCAGGAGAGGGTATAAATCGCTGAGTGAAAAAGGATTTTAGACTTTGTGGAAAAATTACTTCCCTGGGCAAGGATTTGGGCTCCTGCAGGACAAATGAGGCTACATCAAGAGAGGGTCTATTTATCGCTGCTGAGAGCAGTGACAATGAAACGCAGATGTGGACGCCGTGCCCGGGGCCCAGCTCCTCCCAGGGTTCAGACCTGAATCCTCCAGTAAGCAGTGGAGGAATCAAATGCTGCAGAAAGCCTTAAACGACAGCCTGGGTCTTAGCACGTATATTTAAGACCCACTGGCCTTACAACATTCTGTCTGGTCATTTTTTTGGGGAGGGTGGGAGAGTTTTTATTGATATAGTAAATTGTTTACTTGTGTAACTGAAAAAGACAAACAAAAGCACCAGTTATAAATTCCATTACCAATAATCACATATCATAAAAAACAAAATTATGAATAATCATTCTCTTTGAAAAACACAGTATCACATAGAACCGCACCACCAGCTTTACTGCAAAATATACAATTATTCCACTTAGAAAAATTCAATTCTACACTTTTCAAGAATAGGTATACTAGTTAAAGGATGTGTCTGGATACTTCCTGCCCTTACTAGCTGAAGAAAGCAGTTGGAATACTATTGTTTGTTTCCCTTTTACAGTATTGCTTTAGTTTAGAGAGAGGTAGAGAGATTAAATTAAACATGTGGTGGATTTCCTTCTGAATGCTCCCAACAGGACTGAATTCTCTATTTTTATTTCTAACACACTCCAATCAAACTTTGCAAACCCTGCTCCCCAACAAAGACTCCACAACCTCATTGATTTGGAGAGCACGCTTACCTCCTTGTAAGGTGTACTCAGTCACGGCCCTGCTAAAGACGCCCAGGCCAGCCCCATTGTAAGCTGCCACTTGTATTTCATACTGCGTCCAGATAATCAGGTCTGTCACCAGGCAGTAGTTCACCTCCGGGCTGGTGATGTTCCTCTGCTGATACTCTCCAGGTAGGCCGGCCAGGCGGTACCTGCACCAGAAAGGAAGCCCAACACAGAAGAGAATTAACTGGAACAAGGAATTTGGTTTACCTGTGGTTATTCTGCATGGTTAGTGGAAAATGGAAGTACATAAACAAGAGCAGAGTGAGAGGTCAGTCCCAGATAACACCATTTTCTAATTCAATGATTTAAAAAAGTATAATCTAGTCTCACAGTGATCATAAGCTCTGGGCAAAACAGAACTGACATTTCAACTACGATACGGTTAAGAAAAAATTATAGCTTTTTAAGTGTGACTTGTCTAGGAAATACAGTGACTTAGTACCGAAAAATCCAGATATGATTTCCACTGGGGAGGTGCTATAAATCAGTTTGAGAAATACTTTCCTCTCATGACTCTGAAACGTGGGGAGAAATAGAGAAGCAGGCAGCACATGGCCTCTTGGTCTCCGTGGCCTGAGCGCCCGGTGCTGTTTCCACTTAGGAATTACAGATTTGTCCAAATGTATCCCAGAACTAGGATAAGCGGCTTTGAAAAGGTGTTAAAACTTCTAAAATACTAGTCCAATGCTAAGTATGACAAATTGCTTTTTCAGGGACCTCTGTGAGTGCTTGGCTAGCATGCTCTTTAGTGTACTAAAAGCAGAAATTTAAAGTTGTGTATATTAAAAAGGTGCCATACACAACTCTGGACTTAGAAAAATGTATAAATTGGGAAATTGCTATTTCTACTATGAAAGGACTTTTATAGTACTATTTTGATTAGCAAATGTTTTTCCATAATTCAGTTTATAGAAGTTAATGCACTGAACTAACTCAGTTAATTTTCTGAGCTTTTCTGGATCAGTCCCCCTGGGTAAGGCCAGGGACACAGACAGTAAGAGCTACTGCCTGGTCATCCTGCAGCTTCCCAAAGCATCTAATTTCTATCCTAGCCATGGTCTTGTCTCAGGAAACGTGCCTTTGTATGCTAAGTAGAAAGTGGGGAAGATTGACAGGGGTCCAAAGCCAGAGTGGCAGCACCAGATCCCTTAACTTTTCACCGCGTGTCGAGACTTTCCAGTCCCTCCACGAGGTTGAGCTTTGAACTCTGTGGACCGACAGATCCCATGTCAGTTACCGACACCATCCCATAGGGCAGGAAGGGGAAGGATAAGTGCACATGGGCCAGGGCATTGGTAAGGCTGGCATTATCAGAGAAAAGCAAAACCCCAGAAACTCAGGCTCCTAAATATAAAACAACTTGCCAAAGAGAATGATGGCTGCAAATGCAATGAGGAAATAGAGAAATGGCAGTAAAAGGTTCTTCACAAAAATCAGGATTTTCTGAGAGTCTTTCTTCGGCTCCTCTTGTTACAGACCATTTGCGCTTGGTACGGCCTGTTTCATGGGAAGCACGAATGATCAAGGGAGGACAGCACTTGAATACCAAGAAGGCGCAGGCCTCCCCCTGCCTCTTGCCTGAAAGGAGCAGGCGGCCCCTCCGCTTGCCCAGTGGGTGGCGCAGGGGACAGAGAGTGTTATTTTGTGATGGGCAAAAATGAAAGTTACCAGACCCCATTTCTGTTTCGTATCCTGCCAACTTCTGACACCTGATGAATGGGCACTCCTTCGCTGAACTACCTGCGCCAAGCAGGTGCAGGTGCAAACCTCAGTGGTGTTCACTTCCCTTTTTGAGTATGATGGCTCTTAAGGCAGCAGGCCACAGGGAGATGGCTTGGCATGGATTAACCCACGTAATAGGTATTTCCATTTAAATCCGACATCTACAAAAGATGAATTTTTGCAATAAATGGCATTGAGACAATTAGATAGCCATTTGGAAAAATGTAAATTTGGCTCTATACCCACACCATACGACAGAGTCTCTAGGCACGTGAATGCTACCAAGGACCCTCTATAATCAATACGGTGTGATAAGCACGGCCTTTACTACATAATACGTGTTCCAGGGGAAAGCAAAGGAATTAGCATCAGAAGATTCAGGTTGAGGTCCTTGCTCAGCCATTTATGAGCTGGAGGGTCTCGGGCAAATTTTAAACTTCTCTGAGGCTTGGTTTCTACCTATCTAAAATGGAAATTATAATAGCATTTCATATACTTGTTATAAGAATCAAATGAAACAATGGATGTGAAAGTATAAAGCACCCCTGAATTTTTTTTTTTTTCCAGAAAACACCGCTCTTCTACTAAGAATTATGTAAGAGACAACTCGGAGTTGTAAGAAACTAGGCCTGTGTGAGCACCCATCTTCTCCCAGGCCACTCTTTATACCATATTGAAAAACAAACTGCAGAATTCACATCTTAAAAATGGCTGTGCTCCCTTCCAGAACGGGCTTGTTGGCCATTCTGACCAAAGAGGCTCAGGGTGCTTTTGTAATATTCAAAGGATGTCCAAGAAGGTCACAATTAATAACGGAAGTGCAGGGCATCCTCCGCTTTCTGGTAGGATATGTTGCCCTGGAGACAGTCTCTGTCAGAACAAGATGATTTTTTACACAGAAACAAACAGGAGAATGTTTTTAAAGGACATAACCCCTATGCTCCTCTCCAAGAAACACCCTGCCTATTATTATAAATATTTTACTACACACACATCCTAACTACTTCTTATGGCCAGAGCCACGGGAGTGATTTATTTCCACTTGCTCTTGCATGCATTGTGCCTTGGATCTGACACAGAGACTGTGCCCTGGAGGATACACACTTGCAAACAGAGAGCTGATTTGCAGACCGGAGGATTATTTGGAAACGTTTCCGAGCAAATTCATTTTGGCATGGGTCTTTAATTTCCGAAAACTTTGATATTCACAGGCCTAGGGTGGTGCACCCTCATATTAAGGCTCTCTTGATTTAAGCCCCTACAAATACAGATGTCCTCATCTCCAGCACGCAACTCTCTGACTCCATCACAGAAAATCCTTTTAACAGTAGTAATCCCACAAATAGAGAAATGTGCAGTCCCTGATGTGGCCTCATAACATCAGAGAGATTTTATTATTAAACTCTGTGCCCCGAGCCTGGTTCTGTGGGATGACTTTTAAAGTCCTTACTTGACAGCTTTAGCCTAAGGAAACTTTTCCTCCAAGTGCTGAGAAGAGGCAGAGGCAGCTGGGGAGGCGAGCGCCTGAGGGCTGGCTGGAGAGGGCAGCCAATTATTCTCATTAGTTGAAGGGCGCAGAGGAAGGGCAAGGGGCCAGCAGAAGGAAGCGCTGGGCTGTCTTCTGGAGGAGAGGCAGCGCGGGCAGTTAGGGTTGTCCCAGGAGCACCAACGGAGAGCGGAGCCCACGGCCCCACCCAAGGGGACAGAATGAGTGTCCTCCTCCCCCTCTTTGAAATGGGGAAGGACGGCTGGGGCAAGAGACAGAGGGGCCACAAGTACTGATTCTGGCCCTTTGTGGACCAGGATGGACCATTCGAGCCACTTCAGGCAGGTGACAATCTGGCTTACACTTAGAGGACAGTCCGTACATCTGAGGAAAACCTGGGGCACAGCAGTGAACTGGTTTTGTCAGGCAAATATCACAGGCACACAGAGAAACATGTATTAACTGATGATTATACATATCTTTCCTGGGAATGAGTTGTCCTTCATATGCAAAGATAGTAGAGTTAAAGAAGCAACACTTTCACAGTTTCTTACATTTATCTAAGAAATTAAATTTATCCACTTAAGACCTTTGATAACCAAGTATTTACTGGTCACACACTCAGAATGAGCTCAGGGCAGGCATCTGGAGGGAGGGAATGACAGATACGTACAGTTCTTGTCCCAATAACGCTGATAAAATTAACAAATACATCCACAGCAGTGCAGTCTATGAGAAGAGATTTAATAATTATCCTTTAATACTGCTTTACTTTTTCTTTTTACTTACGACAACAAACCACTGCAATTACCACTTTGAGTGCAATTTTTAAATTAGCAGTAGTTTTGGCAAAGGAGGTTTCTTCTCGAAACAGAGCCAGTTCTGACATAGTTCTCTCCACAGTTTTGGAACCGAACTGTCCCTTACATGGCAGAGATAGCAAACTGGTCACTCTTCTGGCCTGCGGATGTGTACGCCTGGCTTGCTCTATGTTTCAAAATATACTGGTTTCATTTCCAACATCTAAAAATTGTGGGGTTGCATGTAAAAAGTTAAATTTTTGGATTTCCTGCAAATACTAGAAGATCTGACAATACTGAACAACATACTGGCATCAGGCAAATTGTATAATAAAATTAATTATTAATTTTAAATTATTATATTTGATAATACACACCCCTGGTGAAAACTTAAATGGCATTAAAGAACGTACAATGGATAGCATACCTTCCTCCCAACCCATAATACCCCCCCATTCTCATACCAAAATGTAACCACTGGCACCAGTTTTGCATGCGTGCTTTCCGGCTGGATGCGCAGAGCATGTCTGCAAGGCTGCCACGTCAGCTGTCGTCACCACCCCCAGAGTCCCACCCTTGGCCCAAGTCCCTGATTGCTGTTTGGCTCCTGCAGACATCTGAGTTTGCAACCTTAGTGAAATAGACACTTGACTCTTTACAATGACAGTCTAGAAAGAGCCAGTCACAGGCCACTTGCCTGAGGATATATCCATGTAGCACTCCATTGTGCTCTGTCTCTGGGGGAGGCTGCCACTGCACCATGATGGACTGGTTGGTACGGCCACTGGCCACTATATTTTTCGGGGGAGCACTGGGTGGTTCTTCAGGTAACATCAACCTAAAAATAACAGATGGGTAGGAGAGAGATGAGTGCCAGAAACAGAGGTTGCCCATTTGCATTCTCTATCTTGCTGAATCTTGAGCCTGACTATTTATGAAAATCAAAATCAGGTGACGATAAAAGCAAACCACACAGCTGATCGAACTGATAGGACATGTGTAATAGTTACAACAAATCAACATAATAGAAGATCAGTTAAGCAAGCAACAAGGAAGCCATAGGAGGTGACTTTGTTCTGTCTGAATAACCCACATGTCCCATCTCTTTGAAAAGATTACAAGCCTGAGACCAGCTCATAGGCCCACAGTCTGAGATTCCTTCCAAACTGTTTTCTTCAGCTCTTTCAATATTTCTCGTATGAAACTCCCACGTTTTGAAAAAAGTCATTTAGAGCTCAGCGATGCTAAAACTCAAGCCCATTGAAAGCTCGGGGTGGTTGGGCAGGGTGTGCTGAAATCTGATGATGCCATTTTCCCATGTCCCATGTGAAAGACCCTCAAAAGCAGCCCTTCCGGGACGGGTGAGCGTGAAGACCACTCAAGAACGCAACACCTTCGAGGAAACCCTGGGGCCATTCAGCTTCCCTTATGACACCTTGCTAGGTGTTTACTTGTCAAGCCAGTGGCTTCAGCTTCCACCCTGCTGGCAGTCAGGGTAAATAGAGGACACAGACAACATACAAGCTCTTAATTTCCTTGACACGGAGGGCTGTGCTATCAGGAACAATTTATGTAGGCACAGCCAGAGCACCACAGGAGAAATCCAAGAAACCTGTCTTACAGTTAAGAAAAACCCAGCTAATCCAACTTATGACCGTGTTTTCCCTCTCTGTGACAGTCCTTTCTGCTCCCATTTTTGCCAATATCCCTAATGCAAGTTGGTTACTTTCAAGCCCAAGCTGTTCCTCGTGCCCACACGGAGGGACAGGCGCTCACGCACCTGCTCGTCTCTGTGCTGTACTGGCCCTTGCCCACTTGATTCACTGCGCACACCCTGAATTGATAGGTGCGAGCTGGAGTCAGGCCACTCACGGTGACGCCTGTCATCTCAGGGCCAACGTTTGACAGATGCACTTTCCATGGTGAATCTAAAAGAATGAGCAAAAACAAGTTCAAACTTACATAAGTGTATGTCTGAATAATAATAAGTTAATGCAAATGCATTCCCATAAATTAGCTCATTTACTTACAAAGACAGCTCTAGGAGAGGGAGTGGTTATCCCCATTTAATGGCTGTGGAAACTGAGACTCACAGTCTCATGGCCAGTAACTAGTGAGCCTGGCATGAAACTTGGGGTTTCCTACCCCAGATCTAGTGGCATCCTAGTGGCATCGGCTTACCCCCATGCTGCCATCAACAAGTAAAGGGATTTTTCCTTTAACCTGCATATGGTAGTGGTTTAAAAGGAATCAAAATGTTCCTAATTCCTGTGTTCAATATGTAATGGGAGAAAGTTCTCTGTCAGCTCACATGGGTAGGCAGATTGCAGATTTGTCTCCCAGAAAAGGATGCTGCACATGTCACTGAATGATAAATAAAAACTATATTCATTAACATTTTAATAAAAGAGGAAATGAGCATGATAAAGACAGATGGGCTGTGTATTTCGCAGCCCATCTGCGTGGCAGCCCATTACACCACCACACCCCTGAGTGGCTTTGGCTGGGGAGAGATGTAATGAAATTCGCAGCTAGTTTAGGATATCTTTCCACACAGCTTTCCGGCAGGTGTGCAAGAGCGACTCCGTCAGCCAAATGGGCTCTCGCCTGCAAGGCTGCAGAAGATTCTGTTGGGGATCCTACAACTTTGTGTGATTTTTGCAAAGTTTAAACATGCTTTTCAGCCCGATCATTTTGTAGAGTGATGCCCTGGAACGAACAGGACCTGGCAATGGCTTCGAGCATCCACTGTCAGTTCCCATTCTGAATTGCGATGATGCCTGGGACTAAATTTTCAAGTTATTAGTGAAGTAAAACACGGTGAGGTAGGGGGGGAGATGAGTCTTGTGGAAATTAAACTGCCTTTCTCATTCATCTGAAGGCGTGCTCAAAATCCCTTTCACTCACTTTGGAGGTGGTCAGAAAGAGGTGACACGTGATTTCCACTGTGGTGTTGGGCTGTGCTCAGATTGCAGACAATACCAGCTGCATGTAAACCCCACACATAAAATCACAGCCGTTTCTCCAAAATCTAAAGGTCGTACCATGGGCATTCACAAGTCTATGCCTGGCAGCTCACCAGAAATGCACTCTGGTTCCTTACAGGTCACCAAGCAGTAGACACAAATCGTTCCAAAATGAAAATGAGACTCTCAAAGGCAACTTCTGTTGACTCACACAGAGATGTCTATCACTAATTCAGAGTTTGTTAGCCGGATTCCTTAACACAAAGTTAAGCTGCTCTGAAACATTATGCCAGTTGGCTATGAAGATTGAATCTTTTTAATTATTTCAAATAAAGCTGCTTCCAAAAATGGCTTTGTGGGAATGCAGTCTTCACCACCAGCTGGGCATTTCAGTATTCTTGGCTTTTGATTTTCAGTGACATGGATAATTGACAGCTGATGAAGATCCCGCTCTCTGTGTGTTTCCTTTAAAAACACAACGTGTGCCTCCCTAATCACCTATGGAAAAATTCATGCCAGCTTCTGTTTTCACTTTGGGAGTCTGAGATCCTCCTGTTAGCATTAAGCAGCTCATGCGGAGCTGGTTTTCTAAGCAGTCTTCCTTACAGAAAAGAGCTATTTGCCAACACAGAAGATGAAAGAGACTCCCTAACATCGGCGTAGCTGGACTTGGTTGGTAGGAAGTAGGGCCTCTCATGCCGAGTCAGGGTCCACGGAAATGCAGTTTTCATTCTGAAGACGACTGATACATAGTAGAAAAAAGCATGGAAACTGTGGTTGACTATGAGCTCTTCCACTTACAGCTGTGCTATTATTCTAGGTTCTTCTGTAAAAATGGGGGACAAACCAAAACCACAATGATGTACAGTCCCATGCCCATCAGGATGGCTGTTACCAAAGAAACCAAACAAACAGAAGATAACAGGTGTTGGTGAGGATGTGGAGAAACTGGAACCCCTGTGCACAGTTAGTGAGAATGTAAAATGGTGCACCCACTACAGAAAACAGTATGGTGGCTCCTCAAAAAATTAAAATAGAATTAGCATATCATCCAGCAATCCCTCTTCTGGGTACATACCTAAAAGAACTGAAAACAGAGTTTCAAAGAGATATTTGCACACCTGTGTTCACAGCAGCATTACTCATAATCGCTAAAGGGTGGAAGCAACCCAGTGTCTCCCAATGGATGAGTGGATAAACAAAATGTGTTCTATCCATACAGTGGCTACTATTCAGCTTTTAAAAAGAAGGAAATTCCAACACATGCTACAACATAGGTGAACCTTGAGGACATCATGCTCATTGAAATAAACAAGTAACAGATAGACAAATATTGTATGATTCCCCTTACATGACATATCTGGAGTAGTCAAAGTCATGGAGACAGAAAGCAGAAGGGGCTGGGGGCAGGAAACAGAATTACTGTTTAGCAATGCCGAGTCTCATTCTACAACATGAAGAGTTCTAAAGAGGATGGTGGTAATGAGTGTGCAATGATGTGAATGTGCTTAATGCTACTGAAGTGCACACTTAAAAATGGTGACGATGGTAAATTTTGTTATATGTTACAATTAAAAATTAAAATGTGAACTAAAATAAAATCTTAAGCTGACTGAATGGACTCGCTCTTGACCAAGAAGACCCCAGCAATATTCTAAAGCTGAGTTGCTGGCCATGAGAAGGGAGGTCAGACATTTGGAGATAACCTTGTAACTCATTAACAGGCCTAAGTCTATAGAAGACACAGCTTAAACCACACCTGCAGGCCATCAATTTATTGAACAGATCGCTTGAGTTTCAGTAAAAGTCATTGGTGGTTTGTTTCTGATTAACAGACATCCTTATCTTAAGGTAAAACATTCCAAGCCTTCAGACATAGCTTCATTTCTTTAACCAATTACAAATCAAAGAATCTTTAAGCCTGCCTGGAACCTATAAGCCCCTGCTTAGAGATGTCCCGTCTTTTCTGGCCAGACCAATCTACATTCTCCTCAATTGACTTACAGTCTTATGTATAATTCCTGTCCCCATAAATGTATAAAAGCAAACTATAACCCAGCTACCACAGGCACATTTTCTGAGGACCTGTTGAGGCCCTGTGCTCTGGGCCAGTCACACACATTCAGCTCAGAATAAACCTGTTTATACTATTTTACAGAGTTTAGGTCTTTTTCCATTAACAAACAAATGCTGAAAAAATGTGGGGAGGATAACATCTAACTCCCAAGACTGTCTGAGTATGAAATGAAGTAATGGATGCCGGAAGCATGA
Organism: Avahi laniger; assembly: GCA_963575035.1. NCBI lineage: Eukaryota > Metazoa > Chordata > Mammalia > Primates > Indriidae > Avahi > Avahi laniger. The sequence goes on from CAUYSK010110484.1 coordinate 53,141, forward strand.
AGCCAGCAGGAAGCCTGGCCAGGTGGACACTTGGCTGCATTTGTGCTGGGTGCTCCCACTCCTACTAGATCCACGCAGCACCTTCTAGACCCAGCTCTGCCCCTCGGCAGTTGGCAGGGGGTGGTCCTGCCCTGTGGCTTCCACTGGGAGATCAGGAAGAGATGAAGTCAGGGCTCTTCCTTCCTCACTGGGAGGCTGCCTGCCACTACCTGTGTCCTTTACCCAAAGGTTCCTGCTCTCCTCAAGGTGGCAGTTCTACACAGTTTCTCTTTCAGGGGTTCTGCAACTGTCCTGGTCTCTTTGACCTAAGGGTAGAACCGGCTCTGAGGCTACCAGCTCCAGGTCACCGTGGTTCCCCTCCAGCCACACCCCTGTAAACACTCCCTTTCTAAAACTTCCTCCTTGATTATTTTAAGTCAAGAGTGTTACCTGTATCCTGCGGGAACTCTGACCCATACGGTGCTCAGTAAAACTCTTCTTACCCCCATTTTCCCCTTCAGGTTTCACAGTGTCTGTAAGTGAACAACTCACCTGCTCAGTCAGATACACAGTGAACGACAGTCATTTCAGAAAGAGACAAAGTCGAAAGGACAGTTGTGACCAGGTGACTAAAGCGATTAATCAGATGAGGAAAGGGCAGAGGCAGCCCTGGGATGCTGCCTCCCTGCCCTAGCCCCCTCCAGCCTCGGCCCTGTGTTCATTCCAGTGTAAACAGCTCTTGAAGGTCCATAACCCCAGTCGCAGAGTCTGCTGCCCAGTTTGATTTGACAACAGAGCCTATTAATCTCCTCTGGACCTCCGGGCTTTGCTCAGTCCTCCTGTTGCAACTATAGAATTCTTTATTTATTCTTTTTCCTCTCCTACTAGAAGATAAAAGATCTGGCAGGAAGAGAGATTAAACTGAAAACTAATACAAATGAACCTGATCCATCTCATGGGCACTCTGATTTGTACCAAAAAAAGAAAAGTGGTTTGGGAAGGATTTGCTTGTTCACAAGCCTCAGAATTGCAAGCTTGCTGAGAACTGCTAAAATTTAAATAGCAAGTCTGTTCCTGACAATCAATAAGCAAGATCCCTTTAAAAGATCCTTCCCCCAGCCAGTCTTCACAAAAGAGTGCCACAGGATGCGTGTCTTGGGGGATGGAATGTAGAAAATCCTTTGATAAAGGAAACATCCCATAAAAGTTTCAATACCTTTTTTCTTCCCCTTTAGGGAATCTCTGATCTAGAAGACTGAGGAATTTCAGACTTTCCCAGTAGGGCTATTTAACAACCTCTGTTATACAGAGGGGCATCACTACTCTTTCTTAGTGTCAAGGCCCAGAATCCACGAGGACTTAATCACTCTTCTGCTCTATCTGTTGGTTAAAAAGCCGGTGGTTTGCAAGCTCTGAAAATGTACTGGAAGCTTTGTCCAATAAAAAAGACCATTGCCATTTTCTCAATTAAAGGTGCCCGGGAGGGAAAATGTTTTATGAAGGAAAAATTCTTAATTGCCAAAGGATCATTATTATTATTAACACCTAACATTGTATAGCAGTTTGCAATCTGGAAGTGCTTTCTTATCTATAATCACAGGAACCCTCTTCGGGAGGAGATGTTATCATACCTCTTTACACCTGAGGAAACCAAGACTCATGGAAATTTAAATGACTTTTCCGAATTAACAGGTGGTCACAACCTGGACTCACAGATCAGCAAACGTGGAGCTGCTAGGCCTCCTGTGCCTTCTTGGGTCGGATAGTAGGAAGTGCCTGGCAATACCCAGGAAATATTCACACATACACTTTTCAAGGAAACACACAAAACCAGAAACTGAATGCAAATCAAATCCAGTCTCCAGGCAATAAAGAAGATGCTAAAACCAATTAAACAACTCCGTGGTCCAAACCCAGGACATGGGACATTCTGTAGGACAGATAACATGACGTTGGCCCACGCAAGAGGCAGAAGAGGTGCGGAAGGCAGGTGGGAGCTTTTGTTGATTAAGAGACATGAAGATAGGAAACAACCAATACAGGGAATGTGAAAGGATGGCCTTGCTAATAAATTAACAGAGAGAAAAAAAGAGAAAACTCTCAATACATAATTGCCCCTAGGAAAGGAAAGACCACAGCACAACTGCCCCTTTGTTTGATTAACCACCAGTGGCTCAACTAGTTGTCTTTAAGATTAACCACCTGCTTCTAAGAGTTTCTTTTCACAGCACTTGAAAAGAACTGAGTAGATAGAAAGAACATGATGCTTTCCCAGCAGTCCCCAGACCACATTCCAAGGACTCTGATAAGCCAGCCTCAAAGAGAAGAAGGAAAAAAAAAGGGTGGAAACAGACACAGCTGTTTCACAGCCATTTTCTGCTGTAAGCAGGCAGCAATAACTTTTTCTTTCTCCTAATCCCCATAAAAACCCGAACCCCATACCCTTCCCTTCCTTTGGGAAGTAAAATACACATTCTTCCTTTAAAAATATTCTAATCTTTGTGTTGAGAATTGTTTCTCATCCTGAGCTACAAGTTCTCACCCTAACAGGATGGACCTTGTTTGGGTCCTGATTTAAGAAAATCAAGTATAAAAAGACATTTTCTTAGACAATTGTGGAAATTTAGATATGGGCTTAATATTGGGTGGTATTAAGGATTACCATTTACTTTGTTACCATGATGTCCTTTTGTTGAGCTGCTTATTGATCACTTAGGGATGAATGACATAAATTCTGGGATTTCCTTTAAAATATTCCAGCAAAAAAAAAAAAACAAACAGTGGAGAATAGATGAAACAAATAGGATAAAAATGTTACCGGTCATTGAAGCCATACTTTTGTGTCTATTTAGTATTAATCACAATAAAAAGGTTTTAGAAGGTGACTGTTTTGCCACAACATTGCTAGCAATGAGCATTTCTGTCTCAATTGTCCATCTGACAGGAGAAAAATGTGATTTCATGGATGCTTTACCTTGTGTTTTTTATAAGAATGAGGCTGAACATGCTTTCATTAAAACAAGGACACTTTCCCCACATTACAGGGTTAAGTGGAAGAATTAAAGTCTGAATGTAGTATTGTTCTAATTCTAATTCCACTGCTGTTTTGACTCAAGGTCTCTCCACCTGATATTAACACTTCTTGGTAGAAACTCCCCAGTAAACTCAACTGTGCTTTTCTATGTCTCGTGGCTGCCTAGGATTTAATGCTAGGAAGTCAAGGGCTTGGTCACAGGGATGATCAGGAGGCTGAGCTCTTCTCTTGGAGCAGTGCCTACAGGGTCCCAGTGATGTCACTGAGAGAGGAGGCTTCACACTAGTCCACCACAACAGGCTGTCTTTCTGGACACTGAATCCACATACGCTGCATTTCCTAGGATGAACTGTATACTCAACACAGGTGCTGCTGAGAGGCTAACCCCAGGCACAAATTGAGTTAAATTTTCCAATGTTTAAAAGGTCTGTCCAGCATCTGCAGTGATAAGTCCTACCGATAGTGTACGCCCTTGATGTGATGTGGTGAGAAGGGCTCTCTGTCTCCCTCTTTGTCTTCCCCCCCGCACCCAAACCCCACAATCCCAGGCTAACTGAGAAAAAAAACTGACGAATTCCAATTGAGCACCAGTGTACAAAATATTTGGCCAGTTCTCATCAAAACTGCCAAGGTCATCAAAAGCAAGGAAAGTCCAAGAAACTGAGGAGCCTAAGGAGATGAGAGGATAAATGTCACGAGGAATCCTGGATGGGGTCCTAGAACAGAAACAAAAGGTATTAGGGGAAGACTGAGGATATCTGAAGAAAGTGTGAACTTCAGTTAATAATAAAGTGTCCATATGGGCTCATTAACTGTGGCAAAAGTACCATGCTCATGTAACAGGAGAAACTGGGTGTAAGGTGTATCTTCACAATAATCTGTAAGCCTAAAATTTTTCTAAAATAAAAGGTTCAGTAAGAAACAGGAAAACTCCATCAGCGAATGGCTTAGTCAGAGCCAGGCAGGAGAGGAGCGCACTGTGAAGCACTGAGTGGACACTGCACTAGAAGATTCCGTGTGTTTTGCAAGAGAAAAGCATGGGGTTGTGTATGTGAGTCCACACACGTGTGCTAGGCAGGAGGAAGCCACACGCTGTCAGGATGCTGGGGTCAAAGCCTCTGCGATTCCCCTCAAGACAAGCTCTGGAGGACGAGTGGCTCAGATGGGCTCACACGGAACCCCTTGGTGTTTGGGGGTCTGACGCCCTTGGGGTGGAGCAGAAGTAAAGGTCTGGGACTCCACAGGCTATAACAGTCGCCACCAAATGCCCTTCTGGCCGGAGGCCCACACCAGCTCCAGAAGGAGTACCAACAGGGGCCTTGAGCTCTCCGCCCCTCGCTGTACTGGCCCTTCCTACGGTGCCAGGAGAGGCCTGTCCAGTTTTGCGCTATCTTAACTCCCAAGTTACAAAGGCCAAATAAAACTTGGATCTACTCCTGAGAACCGTGTATCTATCTCCCGGGCCACATTTTTTTCCACCATAAAAGTAACACAAGCTGGGCGTGGTGGTACACGCCAGTAGTCCCAGATACTATGGAGGCAAAGCGGAGGATCACCGAGGCCGGGAGTTCCAGGCTGCAGTGAGCTATGATTGCGCCACTGCAGTCTAGCCTGGGCGACAGAGCAAGACCCTATCTTCTTAAAAAAAAAAAAAAAAGTAATACAAAATGGTAAATTTTATGAAATGTATACAATGTATGTATATTTGTATGTGAATTTGTATATATGTATATATTTGCGTATATATGTATATATACCACAAAAAAGTAATATAAATTCATTAACAAAAATTTGGAAAATAAAGAGTATGAGAAAATAATGAAATTAAACAAGCACAGGTCCAAACTGCAGTTGCCTTTTTAAAACCATTCTCATGGATGTTCAAGTGTTTTTTGTAACTATTTTCAAGTTTTTGGAAACTCCAACCTATATTTTAGTGTTCAGCTCAAGGAGTTACACAGATTAGCTGGGCGGAATGAATAACGTTTGCTCCTCTACATTAAAGTGCCCTTAAATTACTGTCTTCACGTGAACAGAGATACACAGTTTCAAAGCCCAGACAACAAATGATTCCAGCCTTCGCAGAGTCATACTGCTTACGGGGAGGCTGCAGAAGGAGTTCCCACTCTGAGCCACTCACCCGCTCAGGGCTGGGGTCAGCGAACTCAAAGACAGGCACACCCACATCTAAGGAAAAGCTTCTCTTGATCTAGTCAAACTCATTTGGGCATTAAGAGAGAAGCACAGTTAATAACTAGTTCTGCAAAGGTTAAATAAGATTTTTTCTACGGGATTCTAGTTTTAAAAAACTATTAAAAGAATGAAAGGAATATAATTTTAGCAGCACTATAGAATTGCATGCTTGGGCTGGTAAACACAACGTGTGTAAAACAGACACAGCAAGAGTACTGAGGGGTCCTCTGGACAATTGTGACCCTATGAGGGCACTAAGCACATCCCCATGTGAGCACAAACGCAGTTTTGAAAGAATGTTGTGACACAGATGTGCTCATGGCAACCTTGGGAGGTAAGACCGAGGCCCCAGGAGGGACAGGTTATACACCTCTAGGGGTGCCTGGGAAAGAAAGGCTCAGATCAGACAGGGACTTCATAGAATAGGGAGAAGAAGGTATAGGAAGTGGATGAGTATTTTGAGATTGGACAAATCCAGAAGCTTAGATTTGCCATGGTGAATCCCTGCAGCAGGCTGGAGGCCGTCTCCCCTGGGCTGGCAGCCTACAGGGTGGAGCTGGTGGCCGCTCTGGAAGGAAGCTGGCCCAGCCTCAGGAAAAGCTACAGGACCACTCTGTATCCTACCCTGAGCTGTCACAACAGGCGTACCTGTGTAGGAGAGTACATCATTCTGTGGGATAGGCTTGGGCAGAGCCTTCCAAAAGGTGAGGACCAACAGAGGATGTGGAACCCATGTTGGGCTCCCACCCCTCCCCATCTTGCCTGAGGGCAGGGCGCTAACAAGGAGTGAAGCCTGAAGCCCTCCACCTCAGCCCCTCTGGTCCCCAGCACAGCCATGGTCCTCTCCCCATAAACACCTGTGACAGGCACCGTCTCCCTGGATGCATTTTAAAACAGGAGCACATGCTACGAATGTGAGGCTCAATGTGCAAAATTCCAAAGAAAAATGAGCTAAAACATAAAATACTCCCTAACAACTCTGGGACTATTAGAAAATGCCTATGTGAGACATGTTTCAAAGACAGCATTAAAATGATCTGGAGCATAAAGAACAAAGTCTCTTTGCGATTTTGGCAAGCAACACAGCACAAAGCCCATCAGCTTTTAAGTACATAATAGCAACCAGGGATGAAGATGTTTAACATATTGTGCGGTGACAGTCGGAGCGGCTTTCAGGGGAGCAGAGTGCAAGACGGCTGACGGCTCCGCACATGAAAAGTCACCTGTGGTAGGAGAAAGAACCGAGCCTCACAGCTTAGGAATTCTCTTTGTGAAGAAAGTGCTCCTCTCAGGAGAGGCACTGGGCCTTGCAGAACGTTCTCCAAAAGCTAATCTTAGACCAGCAGCTGACATAACCAGCTGTGCTGGAGAAAGCAGAGATGGGTGGATACAAAAAGCAGCAGAACACTGTGGGTACTGGAATGTTCCACACTGGAGGAGAGACAGACTGCCCAGAGGATGTTGTAATCCAGACTCCAAAATGCCGTCTCAGTCTCGGCATGTGGCACTCAAGCTACCTGATGCTCTGTCCAGACCACTGCTCCTCAGCGGGCTCCTGCTATGCATGGCCAGGCCCGAGGTCCCCAGCCATCTCTGGTCTCTCCTGCCCGGGGAAACCCATCAGCAATTCAGGAATGACCGGCCTTCCTGCACCAGGCCCGAGGCCCCTGCTCTCTTCCACTTCCTGAACCTCACTCAACAGCTTCCTGTGGACCACTTGCACATTAATCTTGCTAAAATCTTGTTTTCACACAACATTCCCTTGCTCACGGCTTTGCGTGGCTCTCTGTCGTGTAAGACTTTGGTCTGGCATCGTCCAGCCTCTGCACTCCTCGAAGGCCTCCCTTTTCAGTGTGGAGCGACATACACCAGGCTGCTAGCAGCAGTCCTTCATGGAGGAGGGAGATAAGAAACTCTTCCTTTATACGTCTTGTACTATTTCTCTAGCTTCAGTGACCACATATTACTTCTTAAAAATACATTATTATATAGAAAATGGGTTTTGTTTAAAGCAATCCATTCCAGCCTTCGGCTTCTCCTGCCCAAAGAGTTTTCTGCTCCTACTAATCCATTTGCCTGGGAACTTTCTTCCCACCCATTTTGCTGCCTTGCGTTCAAGACTCTGGACTCCTTGGCCACCATCCTCTCCCCGGAACCAGCGCATCTGAACCCTGCGCATCCCAACATTCTGTTCCAGGCCCACCTCTGAGGACAGTGACTACTCCCGCCCATAGGGACCCCTCCCTTTGTTGAGGATCCCCATTCTCAGTGCCACTTCTCTGGCAACTGAGCGTGGACCCACTTACACCCCTCTTGGCTCTGGATTTGTTATTTACTTCTCTGTGTTTTTCTCTGCCTCTCAGATTGACCTTACATCTTCCAGGTATCTCCCTGTGTCTCAGCTCTGTCAGACAGGAGTGGCTACACCATTTGCAGATTTGCCTGAAGTTGCTGTGCTCTGTACCCCAAGTCAATGCGGAGGAAAAAAAACAAAGGTGAAGAGGTCGATGGCTCCAGTTTCACATGAGCCTGCCCTTAAAGTATATTCACATGACACATGCATATGTGTTTACATGTTTGTATGCGTGTGTATGGAAAGAGCTTTCTCCTAGTTTTTAAGAGGGCTTAAAGATCTTCTAAAGAGAAAATATGTATGAAATTGGAGATAAAATGAAAATAAATATCAATATAAATAAATCCAAAATCATTAATGAGAAGAAGACAAAGTGATGTTCTGAGCACCTGGGATGAATTAGGTACTTCAGTCCGGCATTCAGGTTAGCTTTCCTGGCAACCAAGGCAAAAAAAGAAATGCACTGGATGTAGATTTTTCAAAGGAAGCTCCTGAGGTCATCAAGAGAGACAAGCATTCCCTGGGTGGCAGAGACATTTATCTATTGTATGGAGCTATGTATGAGAGACAGTAAGAGACGCAGAAGACATAGAGATGTTCTTCCAATCTGTCGTTCCTTCTAGCACATTTTTAGAAAAAGTGAAGATATGGTATTAACTCTTAATTTGCAGAAGACAGTGTTTATTTCTGAGTTAAGGAAAACTCCATTGATTTCAAGTTTGAAACCTGGGAACCTTGAGTTACAGATGAAGACCAAGTCCCTCAGAACATCAGCTTTGAAACTTGTCCGGAGGGCAGAGCCTCTAGAATTCATGTCAGAGCTGGGAAGCTGCAGCACATGTTGAATTCTCTCACATAAATTGTAAGGCATTTCTAAATGTAATAATGTAGTTATTTTAAGAATGATTTGCTTAGAAATAACAAATTTCTCTATATGATATTTAAAATCCTAAGAATTAGGAATGGGAAGAATGTCTTACGTGGTAAAAAACTGCACATTCAAGTCAATATCTTATTTGTTTCTATGAAGTTCAAAAGCAGGCACAACTACTCTGGTGACAGAAGTCAGAGAGCGCTTGCCTTTGAAGGGCGAAGACTGACTGGAAAGGACACAGGGAACTTTCTGGCATGTTGAAAATGATTTTTACTTTGAGATTTGGGCTACATGGGTATTAATATTTGTCAAAACTCACTTAAGATCTCTGCATTTTGTTGCATGCAAATAATTAACAATAAAATGAAAATCATATATAACAGTAAAATCCCAGTAGACATTCCATGGAGATCAGGGAAAATGCAAAAAGAGACACTGTTGTGCCAATTATTATTTGAAATTATTCTGACCAACTCAGTATGATCAAAAACACAAAGAAAACAATATATTTTTATTATTTTGAGAAGAAATGATTGTCTACCTTGAAAACCAAGAAGATCCACTGAAAAATCAATAGAATCATAAGAGAATATGGAATGTGGTCGAATGGAAAATAAACACCTAAACATCAATAGTTTTCCTATGTTTAATGATAACTAGTTAGAAGATGAAATGGGGTAAAATTCTATTTACAATAGCACAAGACAAAATCTTTGGAAAACCTTAACAAAAAAAGTATACTGTCTATGGGTACAAACCTGCAAACTTCACTGAGCAATACAAAAAAAAAAAAGAGCTGAATAAATAGGGAAGCATATTATTTTCTGAATGGGAAGAATTACCAAGAAGTCAGTTCTGATAAAACTCATTAAAACTCATCATAGGTTTAATACAATTAAAAACTCAATGGGACTATTTTTGAAACTTAACAAAATAATTCCAAATTTTTTCTGGAAGAATAAATGGTGACAAGAAATAAAATTCTAAAAAGAAGAGGGGACTTGCTGTATCAGATATTAAAATACATTTTGGAATTAAAGCAATTAAAGTACCATAAAACTGACAGAAAAACAGATGATGAGTCAATAGAAATAAATAAGTCCCAAACAGACTTTTGTATAAACAGGTCCCCTTAATACATAACAAGGAAACATAAACAAATGGATTATTCAATAAATCATGTTGGAAAATGGATCATTTGAAAGAAAGAAAAAATCATATATCAGAATATATAACACATTTAAATTCCAATAAAGAGTTAAATATATTAAAAATTAAACCTTTAAAAACAAGGTGAAAATTTATAAAAATATTATTATACTTAACAGTATTTAAATATCTAAACACAAAAATAATGAAGGAAAATATCAATAGATTTAACTACACAAAACCAAACACTTCTGTATGTCAATAAGTAACACCCCAAAATTAAAGGTAAAAAGCAAACTGAAAAAAATACTTGTCACAAATGAAAGAAAAAACCCTAAGGCCTTGATAGAAAAATGCAGGAAAAGAAATTGACAGATCATAGCGTAGAAAGTGCACAAAGCCAACCAACTTGGAAAAGTGTGTTTAATAACATCAGCAGTCAGAGCAATGCAAACTAAAACCACCATCAGAAGACCTGAAACTAAGAACATAAATCTTCTGAATGGAAGCATAGGAGACTATCTTTGCAAACTTGCAGCAGGAAGATTATTAAAACAATTTCCTTCTAAATATTCTCATTGGTGTTGTGATCCTGCCTCTGCTGGTGCCTAAAGGCTTAGTTTGGCTGTTGGGTCATTCGGCACTGCTGAGGCGACTGGATAGGGAGGAGCTGGGGACACGTCCCAGGAGGAGATGCTAACTAGGACTGACCAGGCAAAAGCAGAAGGGCAGGGTGGGGAGAGAATTCCCAGACACGCCGAGCCAGGCGCGGTGGCACTGAATATCTGGTGTGCCCAGGGAACTACGAGCAATGTCTCGTTGCCGAAGCATGAAAAGCAAAGCAATGAGTGGCTGGCGATGGCCCCGGGGAGACCGGCCGCAGTCAGATGATACACAGCACCGTATTCTTCAAGAGGAGAGAAGCCCTGTGTAGGGAGGAACTAGGGCCGGTGATCTGGATGAAGGGGCTCGTCTGAAGTACGAGCACGTGGTGGGGAGCCAGTGGAGATAATGGGGAATTCGAGCCTCACTTCCCAGCCCATGGAGCCTTCTCTGTAGAGCTGCTGACCAATGTCAAGCTAGGGAGGCCGATTGGTCAGGTTTGTACTTTACAGAGCTCCCTCTGGTAGCCCCACGAAGGATGGCTCCGAGGAGGCCAAAGCCACAGATTAGTGCCACAGCCAGGCAGGGAGGGTGGCTGCAGGAATGGAGCAGCGCGATGGATTAGATGACAAGTCATGATTTATTGATTTATTTGTGGGGGGAAAGGTAATGGCGAAGGAGTCAAGAATGACATTATATTTCTACCTCGGAAGAGGAACAACTTTGGGGGAAGATGCAGAGTTCTATTTTAGAGGTTGAGTGTGATGCGCTCTAGGATGCAGAAGTGTGGGTGTCTGGAAGACATTCGGTTACAAGGACCTGAGGCTCAGGGCAGAGACCCAGGTTGGAACCACACATCAGGGACCTGCAGCATGTGGGCGAAAGGCGAGCCACAGACCTGACTCACTAGGGAAAGCACGTGGGGTGAGAAGACCAGTGTCCGGAGCGAGACACACCACAGCACCAGCATGGGCAGGGAGGAGTCGAGGAAAAGATCAGGGAGGAGAGTAAGAGGCGAGAACGAAGAGGACGCGGGAGCTGAGTGGGAGGAGTGACGAAGGGCGTGGAATGCGGAGAAGTGAGGGATGTGGACTGAGCAGTGCCCACCGGTGTGTCCTTTAGAACAATGATGACACAGTCCCAGGAGAGAGGACTGGGTGGCATGAGGGAGGCTTGCAAAGTGGAGACACTTAGCAGAGCCTCTGAGGAAGGAGCCAGGGGAGAGGGAGAACCTGAGGACAGAGAGCAGAGGGACTAAACACGGGGCCGAGTCCAGGGGCAGGGAGAGGAAATGAGGGGATGGGTGGAGGACTGGCTTTCAACATATGACGGACTGTGGAGATTATTTTTGCTCGTTGTGCTTTCAGTAATATCTAAATTTGTATTAATGAGCATATGTAACTTTAACAATAAAAAGTACAAATTCATCTTATATCTTAATTAAATTTAAATATTACGAGGTATGACACAACATCACAACCATGAACAATCACACCTATTAAAAAACTAGCAGTAGAATGAAATACAATGAAGTATTCTGAATTTTTAACATAAGTATGCTTGTTACCTACAGGTTCTTACCAGGAGACACCATGACAGTAGCTGTTAAGGTTTGAAAAAAAAATCATGGGAAGATTTTTATATTTGGGAAGAATAATTTTTCTTACTAACTGGTAAAAGACCACCGTTATTCTATGCCAGCAGTGGGATGCCTTAGTCCAGCCCATGGCAAACTCACAGGGGCTCAGTTTGAGAACTAGAATTTCCTCTCCCAAAATCAGGGTTACCATGGAAACCTGTGGCAACTGTTGCATTAGATGAGTATCTGCATTTCTAACATTGTGTGATGCCAATTCGCTCATGTTAAAGGATACATTTTTAAAAAGGTAAAATCATAGCTCTTATTCAAATATAAAATGAACACATATCAAAGATTTTAGTTAATGCATTAATTTGTGAGGGAACTGGTAAGATGTCACAACAGCATCAAAAGAGAAATCAGACAACACACACATATTGACAATACTAAAATGAATTTATAAATAGATGCAAAACTGGTCAATATCTGCAGAGCAATAGCCAATTATATTCTACAGGACAAAATTTATCTGCATTTCTATGGACAAAAAGCATTTACAGAGTTGTAAAATAGCCCAAAGACAGTAAAGGGCAGGTCCCTGTGGAATCATCCCTGAAGGGTGCTGGATGAGACACCCTTTTATTTATTTATTTTTTTTGGTCCACTGCAAAATCTTTCACATTTCTGTCCTGACAGTCTTCTTCCTTGTGATCATAATAATCTCAAAGGAAGATGATTCTTGACCACAATCAACAGACATTTTATGGAGTGGGCCAAATGCTTTTATTATTCAACAGCATTTTTAGCCTGTTTTTAGGGTCCTCTCTATACGCCATCAAGAATCCCTGCACTCTCTCAGCAGAGGGATCCCCCAGGCTTCCCTCATCTGCCTCCTGGCCTGACCCTCTGCACTCGACTCCCCAAGTGGGCAACTTGAACCAGGCCCTAGCACACTGCTGTCCCTCTCTGAGCCCAGGGCATACTAAAGGTGCACCTGGGACAAAAGAACCATCAGATGTCCCAGAGAGGCAAAACCCAGGATGCCTGCAGAGAGCCAAATATATTTTCCATACAGGGTTTCAACTCGAGTCAAGCGGATGGACAAAGGCTCAGTTCAAGCCCCAGCGTTCTGCTCCATAAAGCTCGGAAGAGGCCCTTCTGTAGTGGTGGAAATGTCATAAGGGCACAGGTTATGAGGTGTCTCCCATGGCCACTAAACCATGTCAGTGTGGCCCCTGCAGGACCCACAGTTTCCAGGAGAATGGCATCCTAATTGGCCTGCCAGGAGGAGCTGGCTGCAGAGGGTCCCCCAAGTAGCTGATGGATGGGCCTACTGGATGGAGCTATTTAGCACTGTCCACTTGCACAGCGCTGAGTATAGGCCGAATATAATTTCCATTTTAGTGTACTTGCTGCTGAGCTGCTCTTTCTGGCTATAATTAGCCAGCCTGTTCAGCTGCTTCTTAAGGGCATTTGTTCTTAATAAAAATAAAAACCAGATCATTGGCGCAGACGATGGTACTGCTCTTTCTATTTGCTGCAGCAGGAGGCAAGCGCCCAACAATTGGTAGCAGCGCACGCTGCTCCAGCCAAGGTCACAAACATACTTTATACAGTTGAAATCAGGAACAGCCAAGAGACAACCATCTTACCCACTCTACATTCTCCATGCAGTAATACCTGCATTAGGGGATCTGGAGGAAAAAGAACTAGAATCTCAGCCAGCTCCAACTTAAGGATAGTCAGGAGAGGCTGAGGCTAATGAGGGACAAACGATGTTCTCTGTCACTTTCTCAGTGAAATGGAGCAACGGGACAGGTACAGAGTTGAGCAGTACGTGCCAGGCACTCTGTCGGCTATACAGGTACAGGCAGTACTGACATACGGACCCTACCTGCCCCTAAAGGGTTTGTGGTCTTGCCAGAAGACAGACATATAAACCAGTAATTGTCATGTAATGTACGAAGTGCTCAAAGGGAAATACATATAACGGTATAGGAACCCTGAGGAGGGAAAATGAATTCTGCCTGGGCATGATGGGATGTGGGGAAATGAGATGTGAGCTGGGCCATTAAGAGGAAGAATCTCCCCAGGCAGACACTGCCACACACCAGCAGCAATGTCCCTAAGTCATACTTGACAGCCAGCGGTTTCCAAACATGCTGTGAGGCCTGGCACCCAGGGGCCCTTCCTGCTGCCCTTGTCCCCCATCGGGCCCAGGTCTCATGTCACCCCCTTTGAAGATTTCCTCTGATTTGTCTCCCATCCAGTTGCTTTACCATGGTCCCAGGGCACTTTGCACATACCTCGATAACAGCATCTTCCACAGGGACATGTTGATGTGTCCAACCCTCTCCTTGCTGCTCACAGTTGAGACGATCACCTCATCTCTGTGTCACAGCACTCAGGAGAGTGTCTGGTGCAGAGCTGGTGCCCAGTCACGATTTATGTTGCAATGGTTGGATGGTCACACACAAAACATGCTTCTTACTTAGGCGAGACGTCTGACTGGAAGAACCAGCCATGCGATTGGTTGAGAAAAGGGTCAATACGGCATTTTGAAGCAATGCCTCATGATGTGTAAACTGGGGAAGGCAGAACACCTCCCTTTTGGAAGATGGCATGTGACTGGACTGGTCAGTCCACCACGAGATGCGGGGAAGTGAGATTTGAGCTGGTCTGTTAAGAAGTTAACCAGACAGATTAACTCGAGTTCCTCTGTCAAGTACCCACAGAGGGATAGGGACACAAAGACGAATAAAACAGTCCTCAATCTCAAAGCGACGGATGCCCGACGGGAGTTGTCTGCATCGTGGGCATTTGTCAGAATTTGGATGACAAGCACTCCGCTCCTGTCACATTCTCTCCACACAGATCATCGTCAAGTCCTGTTTTACTCACAAGCAACAGGGTATGACACCCTCAGGAAAGCCTTATCTTCTCACAAGGGCTATTTGAATAAATAATGCCAATCCCTGCCTCTTTGGTCAGAGCTGTCTGCACATAGGCTGGTTTCCACCACGCCCCAGCCTCTCTAAGAAAAGAGGCCTGATCAGGATCAGAGATGCCCACAGGAGGGGCGCGGGGGCTCTGGCCTTGCTCTGGGATGATGCCCAGTTCAGATTCACAGTGTGGCTTCGTCAATTCTCCAAACAGACTGGAACCCAGGTGCAGTTGGCCAGCCTGACAGCACCGCAGAGCTCCCGCTGAAGTGCGAGAAGGAAGACTGCTCCACGGAACACGTGCTAAGAGCACAGGCTCTGGAGTCACAACCCGGGGGATCCCATCTTCACCTACTAATAGTGAGTGACCCTGGGCCAGTGACTGACACCCTCTACACAGCCATTCCCTTCACTATGAAATGAGAACCAAACAGTGCTGCTGTGGTGTGAGCATGTGGCATCACCAGAAGAGGAATCTAGCCTAGAAGAAGAGGAGGAAGTATAAGGGACAATTAGGGGAAGTAAAGTTACGTCAATAATGACAGGAAGAGTCATACGTCAGCATGAGCTCGGGAAGAATGCTAGCACAACCTCAAGTGTTTCTGCCTACAGAAGTGAGCAGTGCAGGAATACACGGGAGTGTCACCAAATACAGCTGGGTTTCATTGGAGGGAACATTGAAAAAGCACCACTCCTAGCTGTCCTGAAAACAGGAACCTGTCTGCAATGGCAGTGCCATTATGAGATAAACCATAGACCAAGTGAAGTTGACTGCTGTAGGAGACAAGCAACTTGCGGTCTGGCCAGCCCTGCCTTGGGGGAGGCCCAGGGGAGGAGGCTCTCATCTGGAATAAAGGACGAGATAATGAAGGGAGGACCCCTGCTCACAAGTGGAAAGGTTAGATCCAGCTGGTGTGCTGGAGAGCTTCTCTGAGCAGGTAATGGGTAATCACGAGGGATGGCCCACTGGCCCTGTGAGCATTCCAGGCGAGGGAGCAGCCCCTGAGATGGGAAACTGGGCCCATTCAGGGAGTCACTGTGAAGCCACTGTGGCTGGTACATGATGAGCAAAGAGCACCGTGGCTTGCAGTAAGCCACAGCCACACAGCGACCAAGGGGCTTGACTTTCCTCCGGGATGCAGCAGGAACACACGCAGGGTTTGTACAGGGGAGTTTAGTGCAATCATATTCTAAGATCAGGGTTGCAGCTTGTGGAGACAATGGTTTGGAAGAGGGCAAATGTAGAAGCAGGGCCAGTTGGAAGGTGACTACAATTGTCCTGGTAAGAGATAACGGAGGTCAGAGAGAGAGAGAGAAGGGAGCAAATCCCAGTGTATCCCAGAACACGGTGGGGTGGGCCGCTGATGCGGTGGGCGTTGGGGAGGGCTCCAGGGAAAGGAGCTGAGGACCCTCCCTGGGCTCCCAGCTGGGGACATGCAGGAACCCAGGGTGTGGGTCATGGAAGTAAGAAGGGCTGCAGTAATGAGGGGAGGACAGGGTTGGGTCAAAAAACATTAAAAGACGCAGTTTAAAGAAGTTTGAGATGTCTGGGAGACAACCAGATAGAGATGTCAAGTCACTGGGTTCCATGTGATCCTGGAGGTTTGGGGTAAAGGTACCAACGCGAGAGTCGTCAAAGAAGCAATGCCACTTAGGATCACGCGGACACGTGAGATTTTCTAGGAGGAGATTCCAGGGAAGGCAGAGGAGTGAGCACTGTGGCTGGGAAGTGGGGGAAGAATGGCTGGGGAGGCGAGGAAAGCCAAGGCTGCAGGGCTGTCCAAGGAAGGAGGTGTTTGATGAGGGAGGTTTGAAGGATGGTACTAAATGGGGCTGAGAGGTCGAGGAAGGCGAGGAAAGAAAAGGCCCACTGAATGCTTAGCACTGTGTCTGTGCCGGAGAAAACATCCCACAGGTGTGAGCTGTGGTGGTGGTTAACTCTCGAGTTAGCCCCGGTGGGAGGCATTATTAACCATCTCAAGTTCACCCTAGGGGTAAGCCCACGGGCACGGCCATCGCTGCGCCCACATCCACACTCCCATAAGAGCCCCCACTAACTGTTTCATGTCTTCCCTCTCCCAGGCCCCACGTTGCCTTTCTCTTCTCTAAATCGCGAGGTGTGTTTTTCGTTTGAAACTCTGTACATAAAGCATCATAACATTTTACTAGTTGTTTTGGGTCTGAGCCAGAAGTAAAAGTTAAGGACATTAAGAGCACACAAAGAAATCTGATTATGGTCTATGGTGACAGTTTTGTTTCGCTACTTACTGTTTTCAGACAGCTCCACAATGTAATAGAGAATAGGACTGTTTCCATCAAAGGGCCGAACCCAAGAGAGCATCACGGCGTGGCTGTGGGAAGAATTTGGGCTGGCCAGGAGGTTCTGAGGTGAATGAGGCAGTTCACTTGAATAAAAGAAATGAAAAGGAGAAAGAAGAAAACGCATATCAGAATCGACGGTCAGCCTGAGTCCTGACATGGGCACTCCTGGCATGGAATGTTTTGAATATGAAGAACATTAAAATATGCCCAAACACAAATACTAATCCCCCCCCCAAAAAAACAAACAAAACCCACCTCCACTCCTTACAGTATTATTTTGTTTTCTGAATTTCAAATTTCACAATTGTGTTTAATCCCTATGTTCAGTATCAAGGCAACTAATGACACTGTCACTTAAATGGGGCTGGAAGGATGCAGATTCACACATATATCACTTGAGAAAACTTGTCAACAATTTGTTTTTACAGCTAAAAGCTGGTCATGGAAATGTAATAAACCATAGACACAGGAAAGGGCCTGGTAACTGTGACTCTGTACGAAAGTTTCCAACACTAGCCTTTTGGAGTTCCAGAGAAAACGCCCATGTGCATTCTTAGACAACGGTCGCCTCATTTATTGACGGCATGAGGTTACGCTGCCATTCTATCTTCTGATGGAATACAGGGATTTGGGGGAAGCACTTAAAGGAAATGTGGTGAAAACACTAGCTAAAATCCCATGGAAATGGTAAATAACACATCAGCAAGGCTATAAAATGGAAATGTAATTAAAGCAAATAAATTCTGAAAAGACGTTACTAATAAAAAGGGTTTTTACTGGGATTTACTGGTGACAAAGCTACAAAACCCTACTGCATAGTTTCTGCCAATGATGAGTGTGCAACCTCAACATCCTGAGCTGCCCAAGCCCAGTATTTAACCTCACGCCTCAGGAATCTGGGAGCAGGACCCTGTTCCGTGGCTGTTCTGGACGGCTGCCCCTTCTGCAGCTTCCCGGGCAGTGCTAGGGAAAGGGGATGCGGAGCCTGACCCACCTCACCCGCTAACCAGCTTTTGGTCTCTCTTAGACATCAATTATTGCTGAACCAAACAGGTCAGAACAAAAAGCTATAATTATACTTGATATTTTTAATTTAAAAATTGTATTCATTATACTTTGAAATTTATTAAGCTGTTTTGTGCTTTCAGCTGCCTAAGAAAAATAGCTAATCCATGCGTACTGTTCATAAATACACTATTTCTAATGTAGACTGCAACTACATTATACCTTAGTACAATAAAGAACCAACTTGAGTCTGAAATGCTGTCTTGTTTTTTCCTTAGTTGTGAATTAAGTTTTAAATCAGCAAAATAGCTGTTATTTCAATTTGAGTTCTCTAATAACCAAATCTCCATTAAATTTCCAATGAAGATCAACATAAAGGAAATGCCAGGATAAAAATATTTATTCTACTTCTCCCAAGCCCTATTTCCTATTAATATTTTCCCCCCAATCTGAATTGGTTTGGTGTGAAACCAAACCAAAGCTGTTGTAATAGCCCCACCTGAAAACCAACCAAGAATAAACTTGGATTGATATATCCAGATAAGACTGTAGTATCATAAAGAATTCATCTGGTCTGGGATGGAGCTTCTGAATCCTTGGAATTTTCTGAATGATAGAACTGTTTTTGTCACTTATGGTGGGCCTCTCTAGCCACAACTGAGTTTATGCTCATGAGGTGACTCAGGGTAGGGCCCTGGACTGGTCCAGGATGGGGTCTGGCCATGCTGGAAAGACCAACCATGTGACTGGCAGCAGTGATGCCGGCCCGACCCGCTGTCACAGTCCTGCCCTCCCAGAGCTGACGAGCCAAGGAGGGGCACAAGGCCATACAGAGTGCAGGACAACACCAGCCCCCAGAGATCTAAGAGTGGACCATGGAGTGGTCTAGAATGCAGATCAGGGCTGCAGGGGGCAGGCCTAGTGGCGAGGTGGGGATGCAGTGGCTGGGAGGGGTCTGGGTGAGTGGAGAGGGAGGGAAGGCTCTCCCAGGGCTACTGGAATGTGAGCTCAGGCAGGATGATGAAGGTGAGTGGCCTGCTAAGGGCATGGGTAAGACTGGCAGGAGGTCTGGGCAGTGAGAACGGTAGGAACACAGGGTTTGCACTGGGTTGTGGAGGCAGGCGAGAGAAGAGAGGCTGGGCAGGGCCAAGGAAAGGTGTGGTTCACCTGACCAGAGAGACCAGAGAGGAGTCCATGCTCACAATTTCTGGGATTATCTTTTTGACCCTGACTTTCCAGGGCTGGCACTGGGACTCCAGGGGCAGCTCATTGGAAATGGTACCAAGCGATTGTACAACTAGTAGGTAACAACCTGTAACAGTAGGGAGGGAGGACAGATCGTGAGGCTAACTAACCATGGGTCAGAGGCTCAAGGAGCCAGGCGAGAGAAGAGAGAAAGGGCACACACCTTGTAAAAGGGAAATCTCATCCTGGTGACCATGATACATGACATGAATGGGCTCCTGTTGGACAACAGGAGTGTCTGACCTGTGGTCCCTGAGAAGCTATGTCTCTGCACACTTTTTCTTATGACCCTGAGTGGGTTATGCTTGATTCTATTCTAAATTTTAATTTTATTTTTCCTGCAGTGAAATCTTACTCTTGTTTCAGATCAGGCTTCTCTTAGCCTGTGATGCAAGTGCACACAGAAATGGCCCGTCTCACAGGTGAGTGGCAGCCTTGCTCTTGGGGCTTTGTAGGCTGTAGCCCTGTCACACTGTCTTAAACAGAGGCCACTAACCAAGTAACATCTGCCACCCAGGTGTGAGCTCCTAAGATGCCTGGGATACACTCCTGTGTCCCTCTGTCCTCGCACACAGCCTGCTCACTCCCGCTCAGGGTGTGAGCCCGGGGGGTCAACTGGGTCTGCCAGAAGCAGGCACGATGAATAGCAAAAGTGGCAGCTAAGAGCCTGAGACAAAGGGATTAAAAAGATTCTTTAAAAGATTAAAAGCAAATACTTAAGAACTTAAAAAGCAAAGCAGCCTTGAGACACTGAGTGTAGGAACTAAGACCTCCCAGCCCCGAGGTGCCCAGGCCGTCAGTGTCCGTGCTGCACAGACAGGTGCAGAGCCCTCATCTAGCACCGCTGACAACGTCCACCTCACTGGCTCAGAGTCATATCCAGTGTGATGATTTTTACACACATCTCAGGACTCAAAGTTGGAAGGAAATTTAGATTTTTCACTACTCCCAGTGCTTACCCTATGTGAACATTCTCTCTGCAATATCTCCTGTGTTCAGTATTACCTGTGTAGTGATGCAAAGAACCTTTTACTACAGAGGCGTGTCACGGAGAATGCGGGTTCAGTTCCAGACCCCCACAATAAAGCAAATATCACAATAGAGCAAGGCACACAGATCTTTTGGTTTCCCGTGCATATAAAAGTTTTGTTTACACCATTCTGTACTCTTTTAAGGGTGCAATAGTGTTACATATTAAAAAAACTGTACATACCTTAATTGAAAAATAGTTTATTGCTAAAAAATGCTAATAATCATCTGAGCTTTCAGTGGGTTGTAATCTTTTTGCAGGTGGAGGGTGTTCCTTGACGTTGATGGCTGCTAACTGATCAGAGTGGTGGTTGCTAAGGTTTGGGTGGCTGTGGCAGTTTTTTAAAATAGGACAACAAGGAAGTGTGCTGCATCAATCGACTCTTCCTTTTCTGTAGCATGCGATGCTGTTTGATAGCATTTTCCCCTCAGCAGAACTTCTTTCAAAAGTGGAGTCAATTCTCTCAAACCCTGCTGCTGCTTTACCAACCAAGTTTATGTAATATTCTAAATCCATTCTTATCGCTGCAATGATGTTCACAGCATCTTCACTAGGAATAGATTCCATCTCAATGAACCACTTTCTTTGCTCATCCACAAGTAGCAACTCCTCATCTGTTAAAGTTTTATCATGAGATTCTAGCAATTCAGTCACATCTTTAGGCTCCACTTCTAATTCTAGTTCTTTTGCTATTTCTACCACATCTGCAGTTACTTTCTCCTCTGAAGTCTTGAATCCCCCAAGGTCATCTATAAGGTTGGAATCAACTTCTTCCAAACTCCTGTTAATTTTGATATTTTTATCTCCTCCCATAAATCATGAATATTCTTAATGGCACCTAGAATGGTGAATCCTTTCTAGAAGGTTTCCAATTTACTTTGTCCAGATCCATCAGTGGAATCACCATTTATGACAGCTGTAGCCTTACGATATGTATTTTGTAAATAATAAGATTTGAAAGTCAAAATTATTCCTTGATCCATGGGCTGCAGGGTGGATGCTGTGTGAGCAGGCATGAAGACAATAATCTCCTCGTACATCTCCATCAGTGCTCGTGGGTGACTAGGTGCATTGTTAATAAGCAGTAATGTTTTAAAAGGAATCTTTTTTCTGAGCAGCAGATCTCAACAGTGGGCTTAAAATATTCAGTAAACCATGTTGCAAATAGATGTGCTGTCAACCAGGCTTTGTTGTTCCATTTATAGAGCACAGGCAGAATAGATTTAGCATAATTCTGAAGAGCCCTAGGATTTGGGAATTTCAGAATGGTAAATGAGCATTGGTTTCAACTTAGGGCCACCAGTTGCATTAGCCCCTAACCAGAGAATTAGCCTGTCTTTTGAAGCTTTGAAGCCAGGCATTGACTTCACTCTAGCTATCAAAATCCTAGACGGTATCTTCTTTCAACAGAAGGCATTTGTCTATACTGAGAATCTGTTGTTTAGTGTAGCCACTTGCATCAGTGATCTTAGTAAGATCTTCTGGATAACTTGCTGCAGCTTCTACCTTAGCACTTGCTGTTTCACCTTGCACTTTTATGTTATGGAGACAGCTTCTTTCCTTAAAGAATCAACATCTGCTAGTTTCCAACTTTTCTTCTGCAGCTTCCTCACCTCATCTCAGCTTTCACAAAATTGAAGAGAGCAGGACCTTGTTCTAAATTAGGCTTTGGGTCAAGAGAATGTTGTGGCTGGTTTGATCTTCTATCTAGACCACTCACACTTTATTCATATCTGCAATAAGGCTGTTTCACTTTCTTATCATTTGTGTGCTCACTAGAGTAGCACTTTCAGTTTCCTTCAAAAACTTCTCCTTTGCATTCACAACTTGGCCAAGTGGTTGGTGAAACAGGCCCAGCTTTCGGCCTATCTTGGCTTTCAAGATGCCTTCCTCCCTAGCTTAATCATTTCTAGCTTTTGATTTAAAGTGAGAGACATGCATGTGATTCTTCTTTTCACTTGAACACTTAGAGGCCACTGCAGGGTCATTAATTTGCTAATTTCAACATTGTTATGTCTCAGAAAATAGGGAGGCCCAAGAAGAGAGAGAAAGATGGGGAACGGCTGGTTGGTGGAGCAGTCAGAATACACACAACACTGATTGATTAATTTCACTGCCTTATATGAGCACAGTATGTGATGCCCCAAAACAATTATAATAGCAATATTAAAGATCACTGATCACAGATCACCATAATAGATATAAAAATAATGAAAAAGTTTGAACTATCATGAGAATTGCTGAAATGTGACACAGAGAATGAAGCGAGCACATCCCATTGGGAAAATGGCACCAACAGATCTGCTAAACACAGGGTTGCCACAACCTTCAATT
The DNA here is from genome assembly GCA_963575035.1 of Avahi laniger. NCBI lineage: Eukaryota > Metazoa > Chordata > Mammalia > Primates > Indriidae > Avahi > Avahi laniger. The sequence continues at coordinate 75,783 of CAUYSK010110484.1, forward strand.
CATTAAAAACATGGTATCTGCAAAGTGCAATAAAACAAGGTATGCCTTATGCTGGAAATACAAACCACTTCTTTAAACGATAAGTTTTGGTTATCTGGAAAATTAAACTTCGTGAAATCCTTGACTAACCCATCAATAACAGATAAATGAGGCTTTAATATATTCTGAATCCATTTCAGAAAATCTTATCTGATGGGAATGGACTGCATCTAGGCATTGCTCTGCCAAATTTGAAAGGAGATAAATGATCAGCAGAGTGACTCACAGACAGTGATATGCAGACAGGGTGACAAATGAAAGGTCTCAGAGAACAATGGAAAGAAGCCCAGTGCTGAGTCACTTTGTAATTTACAGAGAATGGGGTTGGAGGATCACCATCAGGCAAATCATACTACAATAATATCAGAAATGAAAAATAACAAAATAACAAAAACCTGGACTGTATGGGAAGGAGATTAAGCGAGCTGTGTGTGAGGAAAACAGTTTAGAAAAAGACTCAAGAGAAAGCAATTGGTAAAATTGTGGCTGCAGGGGGGAATTGCTCTGGCAGAAGAGGCTCAGATAAGTATTTTTCTATATAAAAAGCATTGCACCTTTAATGCACAAATGATGACTTGGTCAAACCCATCTTCTTTGACTTCACTTTGAGGATGAAGATGATGGGAGCTTGATAACTCTGGGAAACGTATTAAATTGTTCACTCCTTATTATGGCTTTGTCAGAAGTGGTTTTATTGAAAGAAACCTCTCTGACTGCCTCAGGATCCAAGTCTTCAGAAGGTCAGCTCCGTAAATTGGGTTTTCTCTGTACTCCAGGCTCATGAGAATTAGTCTCTGGTTTCAGGAGGAGAGATGCAATGCTAATTGGATCTTTAAATGATTTAACAATTAATCAATCCATAAAGCCTTAGGAGCCTGGTCTCTCTGGTGTGCTCAATGCAGCAGGATGCTTTGGGGGATATGGAGTCATCCCAGAGACAAGCTCCTGCCCTTGTGGCAGCAGCACACTAGTAGGAAAGACGCTACTAAAACAAGGGGTGACCAGCATTTAACGATGAACTGTGTTGTTAATTTACAGGATGCATCATGGAACCATCTGGAATTTTAGAAGCCTCTTCTCTCAGGGAGGGGATTAAGGTAGAGCCCACATAAATTAGTCCTCCTCAGTGTGCACACGCAGTGTCCCATTTTTACTCGGAGAGTGGAGTGAGGCTTACTCAGACACTTACTGGGCCCTGCTATACTCCTGGCACTGCTCCAGGCACCGAGGGCTCCGCACCAAGCAGACACATCCACTGTCCAGCGTCAGATGGCCATAAGAACATGGGCAGGAACAAAGCAGGGTAAAGGAAAAAGAAACGTCCCAGCCTCAGGAGGCCGGGGTGCTGTTGATGACGGGAGGAACGGCATTCTTGCGTAACACGGAAACAACTGCATGCCCATCTTCAGCTGGGTTCCATGACAGGTTTACAAACACTGGTTCATGTAACCCTCACAATAGTCCTTTAGGGGATGCAATGTGATGCTCAGTTTATGAGTTGAGAAAACCGAGGCTGAGAGGTGAGGCAACCGACCCAAAGGCACATGAGGAGTAAGAGGTAGGCAGGGCCTCCCACCCAACCTCACACGTGGATGGCTTTGCAGCCCTGCCATGACTGTCATGGGTGTGAGGTGGGGTCGAGGGGTTGCCCCTTCAACCAGGCTGAAATGAGACAAAGTCTAGTGCTGAAGTCTTAGCCATGGAGCAAACAAACATGAGAATAAGCCTACAGATGGTCTATTTTTGAAAATCTCATTTCTAATGCTCCTAATTTCTATATGTAACAAAGTAGCTTTTAACTGAAGTGGAGAGGCAAGGGGAGAAAAGGCTTTCAGGCTTTTCTGAAGGACATTGTTTAGCCACAAGTACCTCTCAGTCCCTTCTGCAACATGAGATTTTTTCTTGCCTCTTTTTTTTTTTTTTTGTCATCTGAGTAAAATATGGAAATATTACTGAGCTTGATTTGAGAGTTCTCAGAGAAGCCCAGAATGCCCTGCGATTGTGGATTATTATTATCATTACTATTGTCATTACTGATGTTGTAGAGTCACATCCTATTTGGATCTAAAGACATGTCACAAAAGATCCTACAACTTTCCCCATCCATTCAGATCTGGGGCAGCGGAGTTCATTACACTAACAAGTCACAAGGAACAATCGTCTTCCAAATCAGTTCTGTAACCAGTTGTACCCAAATTGGTTTGAATCACAAATTTGCAAATATTTCTATATTTAGCGATGAGGTGTTTTACCATTACAGAAAGCCTATTATTTTATACATACAGCAACATTTGCTGAAAAATGTATTTTACTTAGAAGAAATCAAATAAGCAAATAGTGGGGAAGATATGTAAATCAGTAGGACATAAAAATTGTGCAGAATAAAAAGAATGTGCTTTATTGGAAGTATGCAATTTGGCTTCTGCTGACAGAGTCTTTATGAACTGCTAACACTTATTTATTTGATACCAACGATGGATGATCTAAGAGTTCTCGAAGGTAGTTTTAAAAATGTGAATGGCACAATAGATTACATGAATTCACTGGCCATGTCCTCCAACGTTATCAAAATGAAAAAAAAAAAAAAGCAGTCCTCGGCCTGAGATACGGAAGGCAGGAGGAGAGGCAGGAGCAGAGCTAGACAAGGGTTTCCAGGCACTGATCGCCAGGCTTTGGACAGAGCAACCTGGGCCCGTGCATTTACCCAGGGGGTGCCAAGGACACACCAGCACCAAAGGTGGGGGTCAGAGGGACTGCCAGTGGCCCTGACATACACACATTCACTCATCCAGCCAGGCATCCAACCAGCCAACTGACCAACATGTACTTATTGAGCACCTATTGCGTACCGAACACTGAGTCGGGCACTCAAATGCAAACCTGTGCCATCAGATGCTTCTCCCTCAGGAGGAGGAACGTGAGGCTGTGCTCACCCACCCCAGTGTGCCCAACATGGAGGGGCAGGGTAGGCCATGTGCGGGGTGGGGAAGAACCGCAGGTGGCATCCTGGAGTCACAATGGCAGGAAGCAGTCCTGTAGGTGAATCCCAAGGATTCAGGTAAAGCCGGCAGAAGACACAAGCCAAGCCACAGGGGCAGCAGATGGCTGAGGCCCATGGGAAAGGCAGGGAGAACCAGGGGCAGGGGCTCCAATGCCTGTAGGCAGGGCATGGGGGACATGCCTCCCAGGCACATTCCCAAAGCTGAAGAACCATCTGTGTGGCAGCCTTGCAGCTGGTCCTGTGGGGCCACGAGGACTCCTGTGTCTTCATGACTAACTAGGGTGACCTTTGCTCCCAACAGGTGACTAATGTCGAAAGAGAACAAGGAGTCATTCTGGAGAGAGACAGAGCAGGAGATGGAATGGAATATTTTTTCAGGTACTGAAGGTACAACAGGGCTTTCTGGACTGGCTGCTAGACATCATTAACCCTTTAAATTCCACAAATAGAGGCTACAGAAAAGCAGTTTGTCTGTTCACTCATTCACACGCACATGCAACAAACACAGAAGGCCACGTGTTTAGCACTTGCAAACATGTTTTCTACTTTTAATCCCCTTGGCTGGAGTCTAGGAATTCAAAGATAAATGAGACATGGCCTTTGCACTCAAAAGTGTTCAAATCCTATTTTTAGGGAATGATTTTTGTATACAGAATCTTTTCTAGATGAAGGTGGGCAGAGTCCAGTAAGAAAAATTTCTCAAAATTGCCTTCTTCTAATGGCCCAGCATGTCAAACATTAGCCAGGGACAGATGGGCTGACGGGTGCCCCTGGGGACAGTGGGGGCCCTGACAACTGCTCGGCTTTGATTCTTTATTTTCAGGTTTTATTTTTGTACTCATGTGCTCAGGGAGTATTTGAGAAGGCACAACTTTTAAAAAGCAAATAAATACATGTCAGAAAAATAAAATTTGTCAGCAGGCATTTCAGTTTCCTGCTCCATGAATAAAGAGAGAGTTGAGGAAGAGAGAGAGTAAAGATGGAGGAGATCGATGGTTTCCCACCCAGGCTTTCTGGACCCCCAGGAAGGTCTGGATTGGAAGTAATGGGCAGCCACTTGCTGTTTTCAGGATTTCAAAAGATTTAATGGAAAGTATCTATTTTCCCATGGAGAGGCAGTGGGGACTAACTTAACTTGAACTTGGAGTCTAGCTGGCGTTCACCTCCATGAGCTGACCCTGGCATGTTTCACTGATAGGAAGCTCTGATGGGCATTAATGGAAAAATGAACTTACTGGTACTTAAATGCAGCGTGGTACACAGCCTGTCGGGATAAGGTGTCAATGGGGAAAATGTGACACAAGGGCTCAATGGGGACAAAAACCAACAATCAGACTATCTGTATCAAGGATGACACATTTTGATTTTGAAATTTTACAAAAAGCAAAAAACCCCTGTCAACATACATGGCTATGTGGCATGTCATGCTGGCCTCTGACCGCTGACTTGGGACATAATTGGGCATCATATATGTTAAGTGGTAGTCACTTAGTCACAGAATGCTGGCTGAATGCAGAAATGCAGATAATTAAGAACTGATTAACACCAAACATTGAAGTACTCACATTACTTCCAGTCGGGCTGTTCTGGAATCATTCCCTCCTTCAGATATAATTTCGCAGGTATAGTCACCGATGTCACCTGACCACGTCTGGCTAATAAGAAGGGACCCGTCCTTCTCCACCACAATTCTAGAACTGCTAGATGGAGTGATGACCACATTGTCCTTCCTCCAAACATAGCTGTGGGCCAAGCAAAAGTCTTGAGTTACAAAACCCATAAGAATAGAATCTGGTCCTTTTTGTTTGTAAAAAAGCAAGCAAATGATAACCTTGTGAATATACTAAAAACCACTGAATTGTGCTCTTTAAAGTGTTGAATTTTATAGTATGTGAATTATTCCTAAAAAAAGAAAAGAAAAGAAAAAACAGATAATACAAAAAAGATGGTGAAGTTAAAAACAGGACAATGAAAATGACTGGCAACATCCGTCTGAGCTTATGTTTTAGAGACGGGGTGTGTAGCATCATTTGCATACCTGTCACCTGATAAAACTACAGCTAACATTCCTGCCCCACAATGTTCCTGGAGGACAAGAGTGTTGTGTGGGACAGGAGGCAGCAATTGTTTAAAAATCCCCAGAGTAGAATTACCCAACTCATGAAAAAAAATATCACACCCCCTAAACGTATTTTCTTAAAATCCAACCATTCCGGCAGTCAGTCCTTAAAATTGCATTTCTTTCTCATTTAATCTTTATCTATGGCAATTTTAGCACATTTTTCTTTTCAAATATACAATCAATTAAGAGCCTGTCCTGTCTTTAGATGTCCACGGGCAGGGCCACCACTCACTGCTAGATGGGATGAAAGTGATCAGGTTTTCAAAATGTACCTAGCTCTTTAAAGCCATCGTATTCAAAGAACACAGACATTTATAAACTACTGATCTGAAATTACTCTGAGACAGACCAGGACTGACTCCACAAGAAGGAAATGAATAGGTTGCTCACTCTGGGGTGTAGCATTCAACTGCAATTGTCATGTAGGGCCTGGTGCTCCTTGGGACAGAGAAACCCTGGGACCAGGGGTGCCCCAGAGTGAATAATCTAGTTCCTTCTCAGGAAGGGGTCTCCAATTTAATCACATATAAAAATCTACAAGAAAACCACAGAGATCCAAGGGGACTCTTTTTGAGCTCTCAGAGTAGAAAAAAACCTGACTTATCTGAAATCATATTCCAAGTCATTTAGAAAGGAATGAATTCTTTTCCAGGCATGACGATTATCTCTTAGGAAAGCCCCCGAGGATTCTCTAGGTAATCTTTAACTCGCTAGTTTTTGTTTGTTTGTTTTGTTTTGTATTCGCCATCCTTGTAACTTAACAAAGCTTGGTTTTTGAGTCCTGGGAAATTCTAGAGAATCAGGTAGAGATATGGAAATTTATGATTTGCCAAACACCTGCTCAAGAAGAGTGAGAGAATGGCTTAGTCTCCGAATCCAGTTAATGATGTATGTGTCAAAGCCATCCCCTCTGCTCAGAACAAAATGTCCCAGAAAGCAGGAAGGTATCTTGAATCCACCCATTTGGCTAACTATATGCTTTTTGGGCTACAGCCAGAGTGAAAATACTACGATGATTGGATTTTTCTTTTTTGATTTATTTTCAAGGCTGATTCTGAAAATCAAAAACAATTCTGAAAGTGGCTGCTCTTTGGGAAAAAGCTCACTACTGACAGCCACCTGCCTGCTGCCATGCATTCACCTGAAGTGTCACATTTTTCACTGTTACTCTCTAAGTCTGAATTCAAAGACAGAATGTTGCAATTCCTTTAGAAAATCCTCAAGTCATCTAACTTCATTCTTTGTGTGTATTTTCTGCTAGGTGTGTTAGGTTCTGTGGTTGCCTTTCTTCCACGTGCAGGTTTCCCTCACTCCCCATTTCACAATGAAACTATCCTTGGTGTAAAGAAAACCCCTCGAGTACCAAACAGCCCCCATGTAAACACTGCTGAAATCCTATTCGATCCCTCTGGATTTTTCTCTCATTAAGTATCAGCCTCTGACAAGTACGTTTTACAGATAGTATATTAACCTTGGCAGAAAAAATCATGAAATGCTGTATTGAAGTCATGAAGTGGAACATAGCTCACTGTAAATAATACATAAGGCTGGAGTGGAAAATGGGATTTGTGTGATTAATGACAGAGCCCACGACTATAAGATGCCATAATCAGGGATCTGCAGCTGAAATCAAAGTTCCCCAAATTCTTCCTTCTCATCTCAACTTCACTTCATAAGCTCACAGCATATTAACAAGCCCCAAGCATTGTAACTGACTGGGCCAACCTGAGCGAAATCCGGGGGTCGTGCGTGGCCCCACAGCGCAGCGTGGCCGTCGTCCCCTTAATTACCACTCGGTCCTCGGGAGGGTGGACGATGAATGTTCGGTCTGAAAAAACACAAGTCACAACTCAGGTGAAGGACGTGTGTGAGAGTTTCCACCCTCGGGTGATAATGAATTGGTCATCTAACATCAAATCGTCCAAGTTTTCTCTTATCTTGGCAGAACAAGTGCAAATGGAAATGCTCAGAAACGTTCAGGGCACTGAAAACAAGCCTTTCCATATTGCAGCAAAGTAAGTCAACCCATCCGGCCCCTTCTAAGTCCTCCTTAACCTGGAACACTCCAGAAGATAACGAGCACAGAAGATCATACGCAAATATTTATTAGGTTCTATGCACTTGCTTAAAATCTAGATTCTTTCCTAAGTTAATCTTAATTCTAGTAATTTCTAATATGTGTATAGCAGTTTGTGACTTTGCCAAGTGTTTTCATTTATATTCTTTTATTTAATCCTCACAACAATCTTGCGAGGGCTGTGATATTACTAGTCCCAGTTTTCAGGAATGAGAATAGACAGCTCTGTGCGGACCTGAGGCCAGCCAGAGCCATGGGTCCCGCATCGCACACATCCAGCCGGAGATGCTGCTCTGGTGCCTGGAACTGACTGGAACTTGGGAGTCATAAGGCTAAATTCAAGGCCAAGCTTGCTTGCTGTTAACAGGGCATCCAGAGAAACATCTCTGGGTCTTAGTTTTCTTGTCTGTGAAAGGGGATGTTAATGTCACTAACGGTCGTACAGAGAAAAGTAGGTAAAGTAGGGGAAATGTTCTGTAAGCCACCACAGTGTTATACCAGGCATTCTAGTGTTGTTGTGACTTTGAATCTTTGCAGATCCACAAATTTTCTGGAGAGTGATTTACAGAGATTCAGATATTACTTTTTCATAAGCTTTTAAAGGTATGGTTAATTTTTAGGGATAAATGACGAATCATAAGTGGTTGACTCAAATGGAAGAAAACTTCTTTTTCAGTACTTGACAATATTGTGGGAATTTGGATTAATTTCTTTTCAACTCTAATTTTTACAACACCTAATAAATTAGAAAGAGTCTTTTACAAAGTGGACATACTACATGATAGAGTATGTTAAACAAACATGAAATCAAGAACAATGATTTAGTTATTTTTAAGAATGGCATTTTAACACATTATTCACTCATGCAAGTTAAAACTTTCTCTGCTCATATAGACAGCTTCATGAAAGTCTGTTAGTGAGCATTCTTCTGCTTTTTTGAACAAATGCGTTTTTAGTAATACAGATTTGGATGAAGCAGAGAGGAAAAAGCACATTGGCAATTGAAGCTAAAAAAAAAAAAAAAGGGTCAGGGGGATTAAGTACTCCAATCCTTATGTTCCAAAGAAAAATCTATTCTGCACTTCAGAAACCTGTATTATCAGTAAAATAAAAATGGCAAACGCTGGAGAAACAATAAAGATTTTTTTTTTTAGTTTACTCCCTGATACATAAGAAACATTCATTGTTAATATACTAGAAGTGTTTTAGTTCGTCATAATAATAGTATAGAAAAATATACATTCTTTAGGATTTTAATTCTTAATTCAGTTTTCTTATAAAATGCTGACAAAATTAACACATCAATTTTGTCATTTGAGCTAGTTTGGTATAACATCCCTATCTAATGACTTTAAAAAGTCAATCTTTTATCTCTCCTGAAACATCCTCATCAAATCTTTGAATACATTTTCTAATTATTCTTTTAGAAACTGAAAAATTAATTGTTCAACATATTTCTATAAATAAGTTGTAAAAATAATCATTCTCTTTTAATTAAATTAGAAAGTCCAAGGGCATACTGACACCCCCCGAGCAAGATGACATGATGATTAAACCATGATTAATAGAAGGTTCACATAGACCATGGCCCTTACTCCACACGATCAGTGTTGCCGATGCGTTCAGGGATCCCTCCGAGTTAGCTGCATAGCAGGTGTAGTTGCCGGCGTCCTGGATGAAGACGGGGGCTATCTGCAGACCGCCGGATTCAAGAAGCATGAACCTAGGAATCTGGACAGAGCCACTGGCCAAAATGTGGTTTTCTGGAGAACAGTAAACAGGGATGTTAGAGCCACAACGCTTGAAAGAAATGAAGATAATGTTCAAAGCCATAACCAAGAAAATAACTTACAGATTAAAGTAAACATTTTATGCACACAAATAACTAAAGTAGTTTCTTTTAGGATTATTTAGAATAACAAAAACCAAGAACACCCTACCTGCTCAATAGAGAGATTTGGTTAAACAAATTTTGATCCATATATGTGATTGTTACCTTTGGGTGATTGGTTTTCATTTGTCTTTATATTTATGTGCATTTGAAAATTTTCTATATAAAGCTATTATTATGTTCAAAATCAGGAAAGAAAAAGAAGAAAATATATAAAAGAAAAACCTATTTTTACTGATCTGTAGTTTCTCAGATCTTTATGTATATAAGTTGCATCTGAGTGTGTGAATTGTACGTTTGGGACTTGAGAAGCCACCGTTCAGTTTTCTGGTAGTGTGGAAAAGATGCAGTCCAGCAAGTATGATTGCTTAATTCACATGATCGCACAGTTCAGCACAGAGATGATAAGGGTGGACATGTCACTGCTCAATCGGTAACAATTGCGAAGGGGCTGTGAGTACCGCAAAGGCAGCCTGTGATGCTGATGCCACTCTTCACAGGGATTGAAAACACGGTTGGAGCTAAACTTCACTCGTCAAACTGGAGAGGGCATGAAACAATGCTGTGCTAGAAGTATACTACTTTCTTAGGAAAAAAAAGGACATGATTCTAAGGAAGAGTTCCTTTATTTCACACATGGGAAAACTGAGTCCTAGCAGCATTACTTCACGTCCAATACTTAACATTTTAGGGCTGGGCATGGTGGCTAGCACTTGTAATCCCAGTACTTTGGGAGGCCAAGGCATGAGGATCACTTGAGGCCAGAGGTTTGAGACTAGCCTGGGCAACATAACAAGACCCTAACTCCGCAAAAATCAAAAAATTATCCAGGCATGGTAGCACATGCTTGCAGTCCTAGCTACTTGGGAAGCTAAGACAGGGGATCACTTGGGTCCAGGAGTTTGAGGTTGCTGTGGGCTATGATCATACGACTGCACTCCAGCCTGGGCAACAGAGCAAGACTCTGTCTAAAAAAAAAAAAAAAAAAGAACATTTTAAGGAACCCTAAAATAGGCCTAAGGCACTCTATAAAGAGCCTACTTAGGTTGACGAGAGTGACATATGCACAATTCTTTTTCTTCTTTACTGTCTGTTTCCTTTTCCAGAAGGCAAGGGTCTTTTCTGTCCTATTTATCCTTGCACCCTCGGCATCTGGCACCTGGTAGGCATTCAATGAATGGTTATTTAATGTTTACTGAGTGAGTAAATGAGTGAATAAATAAACAAGAGTGAGAATAATAAACGCAACCATTGGCCCAGTGGGTTCATTTTCCACATTGGCCACACTGTTTCAGAAAACGGAAGCCACCTACCTCTCTTCCATGTGATGGCAGGTTTGGGAGCCCCAGACACATCACACCTCAGAATGGCTGTCATCCCGTCAGTAACTGTGGTGTCCCCGGGACGCTGGGTGAACACTGGAGCTATATCTGCGTAGAGGAGTTAAACAATGAAATGATCAGCGCATCATCCCCCAGAGATGCTCAAGCCAGCCTGGTGGAGTATTCCATATGGGCTTTATAGAGCCAATCACAGAGAAAACTGCAGTGATAAAAAATGAAAACCTTTCAGGAGTGACTATAACCCTCCATTATTCGTCTCCCAGGAATTACCTATCTTTGTTTACAACCTAAAGAGAAAATATAGTCTCCTAATATAACGGATAACAAGTGGGAAGTGCAGGGGTCCAGGAAGAACAGTTTTAGAAGGATGTTAAAAGAGGAGACACATTTATTTAAATAAACCAAACAAACTGCTTTTGTTCTTTGCATAAAAGAAAAAAAAAGCTAATTTTTGAATGTAAAATGTCATCCACAAGATGACACTTTCACATTTTCTAGGATCCACTCTGAAAGTTAAAATAACCAGGTTTCAAAGACTTCAATAAAGACCACTTTCTGGGAGGTGCTGTGAGCCCCAAGAATCGGTGCCCCTGTTCATAGTAATCTTCGTCTCCCAAATCTGTGGACAAGACTCAAGGAGCCCAGGGCACAGCCACTGCCTCTTTCTTATCCCTGGGAATCACAGCAAGTCCTAGCAACTCCGCATCCAGGGCACATGCTGAAGCCTCTCCCTCACCTGAGACCACCCAAGTCCCAGGTCTTACCAGGGAGACGCAGGGCCTCCTAACTGGTCTCCATGCTACTGCATTTGCCTCATGGTCTATGTGACACCCAGCCTTTGCGGTGCCCTTTGGAGGCTACAAAGGACTTCATGCCCTGCCCCTGGCCCGCTCAGAGCTCCTGAAGCTCCAGGCCCCCGGCCCTACTTACACCCCCCCCCAGGGCCCCTCCACCAAGGCCACCTTGTTCCTTGTCAGGCTCCTTGTCAGGCTCTGTCCCACCTGCCTCCCTTCATCTGCAGATGCATAGCATGTTCCCTATCCTGTGACATGCCTGTCCCCAAGATTTCACATGACTGGCTCCTTCTAGCCTTCAGGTCTGACCCCAGAAAGCCCCTCCCTGAGTGCCGTGCAGGGAGACGCCTGCTCGCTGCTCCATTCACCGCAGCACCCTGGCAGGCGGAAGTCACTGGGCCCTGCTGTCTTTCTCCCCCCAGGACCCCCTGTCCTGGAAGCACGAGAGCCTCGCCTACCTTCCTCATAGCTGTGTCCCCAGAGCCTAACCTACCATGCCCGACACAGATGCTCAATGACCATTTGCTAAATGAGTGAACAAACATTGATTTTCTTAACACATATTTTCCTTTCATTAAAGGTATTTTATTTTATCTTTTAAAAGTATTTTAATTTGACGAAAAAATCATTTTGCAAAACTCTGTACTTACAAAAGAGATAACTTAGCATTATCATAATCATTTATTTATTTGTTCACTCATCAATTGTCATGGTAACCAGATTAAGCAGCACCTGCATTTAAATTTCCAATCTGACCTGACGAGCACCTGTACACTGGGCTGGGTTGGTTCTATTTCAACAGATGGGGAAACGGAGGTTGAGAGAGGCGATGAGACGTGTTCCAGGTTGCCTTCCCTCCCGATGCACAGGTCTCTCTCACTGGAGTGAGGGTTGGAAACTACAACCTGTGGGCCAAATCCAGCCTGTTGCCTATTTTTATAAATAAAGTTTTATTGAACACAGCTACTTCCATTCACTTAGAATTGTCGTGGCTGCTTTTTCATGCTGCAATAGCAGAGTTGAGTCGTTATGGCAGAGACCATGTATTATTTCTACTGTTTGAAATGATATTGGTTTCCTATGCTCCAACTGGAGCACAGACTTGACCCCTGGGTAAGATTCAAGGAAGTGGCCCCTAGTTTACCAAAACACGTGTATGGATCTTTAAATAGTTTGTCAGTCTCTTCATAAGCTCTGGCTGTACAAGTCAACAGCCATGTGCACAATGACATTAATTTGCTTTCTCAAACAGCTCTATCACCTGAGGATATCAGCATTTTGTTTCCAAAAGGGCAAACATGAAAGGTATAACTTCATAATTACTAAATTCCACTTCATTTTAGAAGAACAATATTATACAACTATGGAAGATTAGAAAGAAAACCCACAGATACAATGAAAACCTTTACTTTTATTTTTCAAAGAGAGAGTGCCAAGGTATTTCCGTTAATGGGATAATAAAAGAAACTCACAAAAGAACTATAATTGTTCAATAAATCTAAAACAGAGAATGAATATAAAAATAATAAAAAAGATCAAAAGAAAAAGATTAGGAGTGAGCTATTCATTGAGAAGCCCTTCCAATTCCATCCAGAAAAATGAGGAATTTTTTTCTATTTCTCCTCAAGAAAGAGGAGGGCTGGGTGCTGGAGGAAGCAAGGTTCTCATAAGGACAGCGAGGGCCCAAGGGGTCAGGGAACAGCCAGGCGCCTTCACTACTCATGGGCTTCAGCAGAGCTTCCCCAGGGGACCCCCAAGTGGGCTAAGACATGTGTGAGGTGTGGCTCTCCTGTCTAGCCACTTTTGGCCACATCATCCTGTCCACTCATCTTGTGGGGGAGGAACAGATACCACCATTTTCTGTGTATGTCACATGGGGCAAGGTTTGGGAAGCTGTGGCCTGAAGACCCAGTCCCGAGTCTGGCTTTGAGGACCGGCAGTACTCACTGGTTACGTCCAGGTAGGTGTGGGTCTGGACCTCCCCTCCTTCGTTGCTGGCAAAGCACTGGAAGATTCCGGAGTCCTCTGGACGCAGCTTCTGGATGCGCAGGCCTCCACTGGAGAGCACTTTGTATCGGGGGTTCTGGAGCTTGCTGATGGAGACAGCATCCTTGTACCACCGAAGGGTGGGAAGAGGGACCCCTGTGTAGGATGGAAATAAATGTCGTTTTAAAAAATTAATTCTTTTCATGAAGACTAAGACTATGTTTTAAAGGCTAAAATGGCAATATTTTAATAGGCCTTTTCTCATCTATCATTCCTTTCAACCACCCTGTAAGGAGCTTTTTCTAATCTTATCTGAAGAAATCGATAGAGAGTCATCAAGAGAAGGAGCGGAGGGAACTCCGAACGCCTGGGTTGCGGGTCCTTCCAGGCCCTACTCTGAGCCTACACAGGTTTGTGCACTTGTTTGGAAAGAAAATGATGCCAACTGTGATGACTTCAGATTCAGACTGAAATGACGGCCTCTCATGATCTGCAGGGCGCCATCTTGTCGCTGCGAGGGAAACCGCAGGCACAGACCAGGGCCGGCAGCAGGACGCAGGTCAAATCCCAGGTCTGCCCCTCACTGACTGTGTCGTCTTGGTCAGGGTACTTTACCTGTCTTTGTCTCCGTTGCCTCACATACAAGTAAGGAAACACTCATGACTCCAAAAGGCTGTGAAGGTTAGATGTGTACATATGGATAGAACTTTTATGGTCGGCCGTCGTGAGCGCTCAATGGACAGTGTTGCTACTCATGACTTCAACTAACAACAATAAAAGGAGTGCCACCTTTTAAACATACTCTGTTGAAGGAGTTGGATATCACTGATCTTAACGGAATTCTACTGTATCGGAAGAGTGATTTATTAGGTTAAGTAACAAGCACAGGAGATGCATTTGGTAAAGGTCGAGGAGACACAGAGGTATTACATTGTGCGCATAGGAAAAGTTGGCTTGGTCCCCGAGACAGAGGCAAGTATGGAAAGGTGAGGAAAAGGGGCTGCAGGAGGGCTCTGTTCTTGTACCCCAAGAGTAAAATAAGCCCAGAACATGGTGAAGAGTTAGACCAAGGGGACGGGAGGGTCAGACTGAGGCCAAATGCACAGCACCCCTCCTCGCTGCCCCTTCTTCATCTCCACAACGTCACAGCAGGAAATGAGGCCTCCAGTCAGTGAGGCTGGAGCTGCACACGGTCTAGCCAGCCCCACTCTCAATCAGGTTGTGTGTTGGGTCTGAGAGGTGTGTACACAGTGGGCAAAAGACAAGCTCGCAATGGCAGAAGCTGGGTTGCAAATGAAGGGACTATCCTCGGCCTGAGAGCATGAGGACCTCTGTTGCTTGTCCCCTCGTGGCTGTGGTCAGTCCTGTAGCCCAGGCGCTGGTGAATGAATGCTGCCACACTGTTCCCTCGGTGGCCTCATGCATGGAACAAGCCCTGACTGAGGAAGCACGAGGCCCCTTCTCTTGGTGGCTTCTCTGGGTAGCTAGCAACAGTGGAAGACTGCTTCCCGAGGACTTCTCCCTGACCCTCCTGAAGTCAAGGAGGGCCCAGACCACGCAGGAAGGGTAAACTGGGAAGAACAGAGAGGCCTGACAGTTCTAACTAGACTGAAGCACACAAGATCACAAAGTCCAAAAATATGGTGGGTACACGGATGTCTGTTGTGAGCCCATGGGAGAAGTGAGAAGATATCTGGACCTAGTTCTAAATCTCAGGTGGTTCTGTATCTCAGTTTCCCTAAACATAAAATGAACTTAAATAAAAAACACATCTTGATATAATTCTGTGGAAAGCACACCCAAATCTCCTGATTTAAGATGCTATGTAAGTAGGTGTAAGATGTCTACTTTAATAAATAAAGTTAATGTCATAGAATATTTCAAGATAATGTATTCTCAGATTCTGTTCTTTGCCTTAATTATGTTTCCTGTCACTTTTCATTAAATCAGGAAATTAAAAAAAACCCATTTGAAGGTAAAAGCAAAACCAATTCATGTAAAATCTCATAATAGCAGTTACATGATGTAGCTTTCATAAAGAATAACCACTTCACATGCTGCTATAGTTTCGTTGTCAAAATTAAAGGAAAGGAGTGAATTATACAATGGTAATGCAATGTTGAAAGACCTGTTCCATATTATTTATATGTCTATACTTAACAAGCAGTCTGCTTTGTAAAAATTTGGCAAAAAAAGAGTATTCTCTTGTCAAAGGGAGAATTTAAGATTATCGTTTATTGAAAAATAATTGTTAGTACATAGGGAACTAGGCCTGTTTCTATTTTGGGGAAATTTAATGTCATAAACAGAAATCTTATCCCCCACAGTACTGTATACTCTGGTTTCTAAAGTATAAGCACTCTAAATATTTTATAGCTTCACATTCACAGATTCCTTGGCCTTAAGAAGCTGGCACTTATACAAGAAAAAGAACAATGCGGGCCGCAGTGAGAGAAATATTTCCATTTGAAATGCATATTGC
The DNA here is from genome assembly GCA_963575035.1 of Avahi laniger. Classification (NCBI taxonomy): domain Eukaryota; kingdom Metazoa; phylum Chordata; class Mammalia; order Primates; family Indriidae; genus Avahi; species Avahi laniger. The sequence goes on from CAUYSK010110484.1 coordinate 91,518, forward strand.
TCTTCTCCCACCCGGCTCTGCCCCTCCCCAGCAGCTGTATCAGTAGAGCTAGAACAGAGAAGAACAGACACAGGGCCGGTCTGCAGACAGCAGCCATTGTGTGCTGACCGGGAGCTGAGGACAGAACTGCTAATGGAACAAATCCTGTGGGCAGGAGCAGGAGCTATGTAAGCACAGCGGGCAGAGGAAGGGTCTCCATCTCGAGCTTTGCTGTCAGTACTACAAGGAGTGACATCCCACTCACTCTTAGAAAAGAAAAATGTCATCCTTATGGTCGTATCTACAGATCAAGGGTATTTGTTCTGCATCACAGGGCCTCAGGTCTTGGGGAAAGTCAGGTGTCCTGGCAAGAGTACAGGCTTTGGTGGCCGATAGATTTGGCTTTGGAACCTGTCTCCATCACCATGTGACCCTAGGTAAGTTACTTACCAGGTATTTAATGGACAGCATCTGCACGCCAGACATTGTGCACTGATTTTACAAGAGAAGTGTCATGCTTCATCCTTGTGGCTCTGTGCCTTGAGCAAGTTACTTAACTTTGCTTTCTAAGGTTTGGTTTTCATACGTGTACAATGAGATAATATCTCTCTTATGGAGCTGTTTTGAAGATTTACAAGACTGGTAGTAATCCTTACCCTCCAAGCTCTTAGGGGGTTGGAGAAAATACCCATCCTTAAAATGGAGAGGTATAAATAAAGAGAAAAGGTCCTTTTCATTTCTTGACAGTTGCCAGACAACATACACAGGTTTTGTGAATGAAATTACCTTGTAAAGCCTGCCTCTCCTGAGGGGTGTGGGGTAATTACCTGTGCTGCAGGCATAAAATGGTGACAGTGGGTAGCTAGTAATCAAGGCATGGGAGATGAGGGGTGGAATTACCTAAATCGCAAAGGAAAAGTTGATCCAAAGCTGAAAAGGCTAAACAAAAAAAAAAAAAAAAAGAAAAGAAAAGAAAAAGGAAAACTTCCTGGTCAAAAAATATAAAACAATCTGCCCTCCTACAGAGCAAATTTGGTCATCAGTCCCATTCACCCCATGGGTGAGAATGAATTTTCTGCGCCAAGTCTTGGAGGGTCATGCTCTTGTGGAACCAGAGCCTCTGAAGGGCAGTCAGCAGGACATGACTATGTCCTCATTCTGTCTCTGTTTGGGAAGGACAGGGTAAAGCCTTCCTTTTTGCTCTCTTGGGTAAATATTATTATCCCTGTTTTATGGATGAGGAGGCAAAGCTCAGCAAGGTTAAACACCTTCCTCAAGGTCACACACCCAGTAACTGAGTTCTAGTCCACTCCAAAGTCTGTTCTTAACCATCACACTCAATGTCTCCCTAGAACGATGAAAATTTTGCCTTGGAAAAAGGTTGTTTTCATTCCTCCGCATCCCAGCTCCTTGTCCAACAGCTTCTCCACACTCACCCATGGCTCGACATACGATGTCCACGGTTTCTTCCACTTCAACTAGAATCCGACTCTCGGGTTCATCAGTGAAATATGGTGGCTCTTTAAACAAGAAAAAGAAATAGCCCCTGAGCAAAAGAAGGATGTGTCAGAGAGTGTATAGCTTAAAAGAGTTTGAGCTCCTTTTAAAACTATTTTTTAAAATTTCATCATTAGTTACCATCATACATACAAACTAGAATTCAGTGACCAGAGGCCAAAGGCAATTTATATTCTAAGGTTTCAGAAGGCAAATTACTACTCAGGGTGATGGTTACTTTTCAGTTTATGAGCTTGAATCATGGAATATCTTAATTCACATTTTAGAAGGACTATCCCAAGAGGTTCATAAAGGTTTATATTTACAGCACAGTATTTTATAGGCTAGTTTGCTTCAGTATCTAAACTAAACACCAACTCATGAAGCATGTCAAATAAAGTGTGGTAGCAAGGCACCTAGCCTGTAACAAGGAACAGTGCAACCTATTAACATATTTTTTAAAGTCATAGCAGTTCTTCTCCAAAATATAGACTTATAATACTTCAATGGAAGGCAAAATAATAGCAAAGGAAACTATCTTTAGTAGCAAAGGAAACTCTTAACCACTTATATATCTCTAGATACTCCACTCGTCTGTTCAACAAAAAAATAATGGTTATATCAAACAACGAATTTCCTTGGAGAATAAATTGCAATATTTTTCTCAGTTTATTCAGCAAAAATTCAGCAGAGGCATGGCAAAGTTTGTAGAGTATTAAGGTGGTAGTGATTTCATTATCATGATAACAAAAGGCTGTTGTATTCGCTTTCTGCATGATAATTAATTTCTGGGAACTGTCTTCCAGAGTGGTTTATTTTCATTGTAATTGTGTTGAATGTGGATGATATGGCTTGGCATGCCTCTTATATTGACTGTATCTTTAAAACAAGGTGGAACCTAAGAGAGGAAAAAGAAAAATGAAAACTTAGCATTTCAAAGAAATGATTAAGGAGAAAAAGCTGAAGGTTTCTGAATGGAGGCAAAGTTAGGTATCAATTCTGCAATTACCTGAACCACTCAAGCAGAAACAATCTGCCTGAATTACCCACTCGGGCTGAGAGATGGCTGCGAATTCACTAGATGGAAGCAGAATCTTACTTAGTTTTTCGTGTGTAGAGACCAGGCCTAAAGAAATCTTGCAAAGATTTAATGTCTACCTTTTTCGAGATGGTCTTCATTGCACACTCATACATTCCCTATTCAGCCACATTTCCTTAATCAATAGTAATGAAGGCAGCATTATTTATATTCTAACTACATAGTAGCTGCGTCCTGTCATGGCCCTTTCGCGTGGGTCCTGACCCATATTCATCAGTGAATGCTGAGTCAATATCTACAGTCACAATCTGATTAAAGGGATGTGAGGGGAAAAGGAAAAAAATCTGTTAAGCATCAACATTTGCTATGATTAATTACAATTTTCCTTTTCTTAGCTAAACATTTTATTCTTAGATAGCTTAGAGCCACATGCAGCTGTAAGAATAACACACTGAAAGCTCGCACACATCCTTTACTCAGTTTCCCCCTATGGCAACATCTTGCAAAACTGCAGCACATGTCACGGCCAGGATGCCGATACGGACACAATCAACCTGTCTTATCCAGATCTCCCAGCTCTGTTCGTGCTCAAGTGTGTGTAGCAGAGAAAACGCGCGTGTAAGGTTCTATGCAACGCTATCACATGGTTCATGTGTCCACCACGTCGAGACACAGAATGCCCATCACCACGAGGATGTGGCTCTTCTACACATGCCCCCACAGCCTCCATCCCTACCCGCTGGCAACCTCTAATCAGTTTTCTATTTGTATACGTTTGTCATTCAACAACATGAGAATGTTATGTAAATGGGATTAGAGAGTATGTGACCTTTGCAATTGTTTTTTTTTTCACTCCACATGATTCCTCTGAGATTCATCCAAGATGAGTTACACTTTGATAATATAAAATCCATATATATATATATATATATAAATGGTCAGCACCTGCAGGACCAGCCTGCCTTCCCCGAGGTACTGACTGCTGTCTGGCACAATGCCCTGTGGCTTCCCTCAAGTCCCAGAAGGGACTCAAGGAGTTAGAGGTGAAGACACTTTGCACTGTGACCCTGTCTGGCTCGGACTGACCAAGTGCATGGCTCTGGGGCTGGCTTGTGTGTTAGGGACCTACAGGCCCAGCCAAGGCCACTCCTCTCTGAGTGTGGGCCTCACTCAATCCCACCAGTTACTTGGCACACACCACACTGCCTGGTAGGCAAACTCACCCCACTCCTCGACTCCACAGCACCTTGGCCTGGCCAAGGCCTGGAAGGGCAGCCAACGCTTGCAGAAGCCCACACCCAGGGGAGTTTAGTCAGTCAGTACTAGGAAGGTGGAGAATGGCATGGGCGGGGCACATTCATTCACTGTTGATGCTTGTGCCTTGTTCTAGAAGAGGCATTCCGGGTAGCCGAGCAAGCGGCGTGGTTATCGCACTGCACAGGCCCCAGAGGCCTCGCAGGCCCACGCAGCTCCTGGCCGTCATTTCGGCACCTCCCCACCTTGCACAGGTGCCATTTCTCTCAGTGCTACCCCTTGACATTATCCCAACTCAACAGGGGCACAGAAGATTTCCCTCCTCACCCCCGGCTACTTTTTCCCACAGGGTCTGCTATAAGGAAAACAAGCGGGAAATACCAGACCTGTCCACCACGAGAAGCCTGCGTGTTAGCACTGAGGAAATCCACTGTGAATTAGCTGCCCTGTGCATAGACTTTTCCAACCACTTAATCTTCAAAGGGCAAAACGGTGAGCTAATCGGTAACAACTCATTCTAGAAAGGGTACACTGCCAACACAGACACACCCTGGACTTTGATAAATTGATCACAACTGCAACTAATAAGACTGGGGGTTGAAACGAACACCTCTATCTCCTATGAAATGACTTGAAGACATCAGGAGGAGGTTCTCGTGCCCTGTGTGCGATCAGAGTGTTAAGCAAAGGCCAGCACAGGCTGTTTGCCTTCCACACGGCCCAGAACCCACAACAGCAGCCTTTAGAATTGGGCACAAGCTCCCAGTTCCTCAATCTCAGACCAGGAGGTAGGGAGACCTGCCAGGCAGTCCCCAAGCCAAGGACCTCCATCAAATCACTCCACTCTCCAAAATGCCAGGGTGATGGAGTGCAGGTTCTGGCCTGACAGAGGCAGCCATGGAGGTGGCCCACACACACCAAGGATGTGTCATGCTTTCCTGTCCCCGAGGCTGGGTTTTGGCTTCTGAGTTGCAGGGCTTGTCTTGAGTGGGGATCACCGCAAGACCCAAAGATGCTCCCTGCTCTATACTCCCTGCCCCTCCAGAATGCCCCTCTCAGCAAATCCCATGGTGTGTCCTCGGCCCCCACTGTCCACACTGCCGGTCTTTGGGTGGTGGGCCCAGTAGTCCCCAAAGACATCCACACCCAAATTCCAGGAGCCTGTGAATATGCTCTGTCACATGGCAAGAGGGACTCTGCAGAGGTGATTCCGGTCTCCGACTTTGTAATAGAGAGATTGTCCTGCATTAGTTGGGGTGGGGGCAGTCTAATCACGGGAGCCCTTAAACGCAGAGAACTTTCTCCAGCTGGACACGGGAGAGACGAGGCAGAAGGGAGAGCAGGGAAATTTCAATGGAAGAAGGACTTGGCGCACTGCCACGTGGAGGTGAAGGTGGCCATGAGCCAGGGATGCCGAGGCCTCCAGAGCCTGAGATGACCCCTGGCCAGCAGCCAGCCCCACAGCCACGTGAGCGGAACACTGCCAACAAGTGAGGGAGCCTGGCAGTGGAATCCCACCAGAGCCTTCGGGTAGGAGCCAGGCCAGTCAACACCTGCAGCCTGTGAGACCTGGAACAGAGAGGCCGGCTGACCCACCCAGACGTCTGACCCATAGGCCCAGGAGACGATACATTTCTATTATTTTAAACTATTAAATTTGTGGTCAGTTCTCATAACAGCAATAAAAAAGTAACGTACCCATCTATTCCCTCTGCATGGAATGTCTTTCTCAACTTTGTCTTGTTGGCAAATTTGGACTCAATCTTCAAAATGCAGTTCAAGTGTCCCTTCTTCTGCAAAGGTTCCCTGACTTCCCCTGGCAGGCTCTTTCTCCCCTTGTACCCTTCTGATACTGGAGACCCATATGATGTGCCTATATATCCATTTCCCCCACACACTGTAGGTTTCTTCAGAGAACAATGTTGTCTTAATTATCTCTGTATTTTTTTTTTTTTTTGAGACAGAGTCTTACTCTGTCATCCAGGCTGGAGTACAGTGATGTAATCACAGCTCAGTACAACCTCCAACTCCTGAGGACAAGCAATCTTCCCACCTCAGCCCCTCAAGTAGCTGGGACTACAGTAATGTGCCACCACATTCAGCTAATTAAAAAAAATTTTTTTTTGGTACAGATTGGGGGTCTTGCTATGTTGCCCAGGCTGGTCTCAAACTCCTGGTTTCAAGCAATCTTCCTACTGTGGTCTACCAAAGTGCTGGAAATACAGGCATGAGCCGCTGTGCCCAGCCCACCTCTGCATGTCTAGAACCTATCATAATTGCAGAGAAGACACTTAAAAACTATCTATTGGAAGATAGAGACTACCAAAGATCTTCAAATAGCTTAAACTCCTTTAGGAGAGGAAATATATCTAATTCTTCTTTGCAAATCCTCCTCCATCTTCCACTCATGCCAACATTGCACTCAGTGCCTTACATACAACATGAGCTCAATAAATGACTGGCGAAGGAGCAGAGAAGACAGAAGAGGGCAAGAGAGCCTGGAAGGATGGGTGGGATGGGGAAGGGTATACAGAAAAGTCCACTTCTGCCGCCTCAAGACAAATTCCTGCCCTGTCTCGGACCACTGAGAGCTGGCCTGCGTGCTGCACTCAGAAGCAAGCCACTCACACATCACTCGGTCTCTGGCTCACACAGATTTACCTCTTATTTTGGAAGCAGTTCTATTATAATATAATACCTGCATTTTCTGAACTTCATTCAGTAATAAACTATCATACAGATAAGTTCTATAGTTTGGATTAACATCAATAACTTGGGTGCTTCTAATACAGGTCACATGTGAAACCTATTTTTAAAAAGGACATCTTAAGTTTGTCTTAAACCAACGTGACTGAATTACAAGGCAGGTACTCTCTGCACAGCTCCACAAGTAGGGGACTATGTTTGGCCTGGGTTGTTGGTGGAAGCCCTTCATTCTGCCCCTGGGCAGTGGGTCTGCCATATGCCAGGACAGCCTCTACCCCACACCTTCCCAGTGTCCCTGAGCTTCCCACCACCTGAGCACTCACTGAGCCGTATTTGACTGCCTTGGAAGGGACTGTCTTCCACACAAGAGCCCTCAATGGCTAGGACCAGGGCTGTCTCTTCACTCCATTGCCCCCAACACTCAGCATGGGGTCTGGGATGGGAAACTCAATACATGCTTTTGTAATAAGTGGAGGAAAGGAAGGAAGAAACAAGGAGGGAAAGAAGGAAAGAAGGAAGGAAAGGAGGGAGGGAGAAAAGAAGGGAAGGAGGGAGGGAAGGATGGAATGGATTTTATGTTGGGATATGAACATTTAAAAGGTGCTCAGTTTCAGCTCTAGAAGACTCTACAGTATAGCTACAAAATAACTTCTCAATTGTGATATTGGTATCAGTTGAAAGATGCTATAAGTAATTTGTTATCTTGATAATAGATATTAATAATAGTTAACGTCTTCAAATTTCTGAGTGATTTGTGTATAAAAAATCAGAATAGATTTGAGACATACAGAGATATCTCTCTATAATAGTTATTCTCACCCTTCCAAGTTTTTGAGTGGGTGCAAAAGACCTGGGTGCTAAGATGTGCATACTTACGGGAGTAGGGCAACCACGCCAACGGCTCTGCTTTGTGTGTGATGAGGAGAAAATGCTGACTGTCTGAAGAAGTATATACGCTGCATCCCACTGAGTCTAAGATGCTGCACGTGTTATAATAAAGTTATGCCAATGGCAAACAGAGCCGCTACTTAAGTGCTTCTGTGACAGAACCCCTTCCTTTAATCATCACGATATGAGCTGGTGTCATTTCTACACTGTCTCCGTTCTGTGAATGTGGAAATTGAGGCCAACAGAGGCAAAGACATTTGTTCAAGTCAGTGAATGGTGCAGTGAGAATCTGGACCCGGTTCTGTCCTCAAAGCCCATATGATTACACACCAGGCACTGCCCACCCCCACCCCCACCCCCACCCTGTGTGTACCACATGCCTTGAAGGCACAGCTGAGAGGGAGTCAGTCTTCTCCCTGGTGAGAAGCCCAGGAGAGTCAATGGCAGAGGCGACATCTGAGAGGGCAGTGGCAGCAAGGGCAGGGGAGCACCCACCCCACACAGGTCTGAGCAGATGGCTTGGGCTGGTCTCCCAGAAGCAGGCGCTGAGGCAGGGCTGGATGCCAGTAGGTTTTTGGGAGGTGACGAAAGTACCATTAGGGGAGTGCAGAGATCAGCTGGAAGGAGCATGTGACCAAGGCAGCTCCTGCTGTGGGCGAATGGAGCTTCAGCCCAGGGGACACTCTGGAAGCCAGCATAGAATACCACCCCTTCAGGAGTGGGGGACCTGGGTACTTACCCATCAGCTCCTATCAGATACTGGCTGAGGCTGCTCCTGGGTGTCACTCCCCAGCAATTCCAGCTTGCCACAGTGGGCAAAGCTGGCTCCAGCAGCCAGGAACACAGCCAGGAGGGAAATGGAGGCACTGGTGGTTGGAAGCCACACTGGGTTGGAAGCCACACAGAGGAGGTGAAGGACATACTGGGCACAGAGTGGTGACGTGAGTGTGTTGGGCTGTGTGTGCCATGGGGAAGCAGGAGGTTGTGTGGAGTGTGTGGAGGGGCTGGTCATTCAGCGGGCGGCCACAAGGCCTTTCAGCAGGTGTGACGCTGCCTGGCCCAGAGTTCTGTGCTCCTGTCCAACCACAGAAATGAAGCAACACAGCAGGAAGGCAACAGGTAGGGTACACAGCCGCAACTGGTCTGTCTTGTCTCATCAGTATGAAATGAAAGTAACTGGGAGCCCATTTGTTTCTGCTTTCTTTCGTTTGCATGCTCATGTCAACAGCCCTCTGACAGGTCCACTGGTGACAGCCCTGGGAAACTAGTCATGTGCCTGAGGATCCCTCTGTGGCAGCTGGGCGTGGGCTCATAATCTCACAAAGTCCCTCTGAATTGACAGAGACACTCTCTTCAGCGATTTTCCAGTAAGATTCAACCACAAAATCATACCTGCCACAGCAAATTCTTATGAATAAAGGGGATTTAAATCGACACCATAAAGAAGGGAAGTGTGTTGGTGCACCTTTAAAAGTCAGAACACAGAGAGATGCTAACTCTGGAGAACTCAAAAATGATCTGCTTTGGAATTCAGATATAAATGCAAAACCAAAGTTCATATGATAGATTTAAATATTTTAAACAAGGAATTATGATTGAAGCAAACATTCTAGGTTACAGAGAACTAAATTTCTTCTCTTGTTTAAATTACCCTAAAATATTTTAACACAATATAGTCTTGCCTACTAGAGATTTAACAACACAAATTTTAATTTTGGTTCAATCTATAATGTGCTGTGCTCATATAGCTATAGATCAACCTTGATGAAAAAGTCTTTGCAGAGAATGGGATGTGATATTTACATCTATAGCGAAAGTACGGAGGAGAGAGGCAGCAAAAGAGCCGGCTCAGATCCCTAGTGTAGAATCCACAATGATTTGTGACTCGGAGCCTGCTTTCCCTGATACCTTTAATGCTTTTATGCTTCTTTCAGAGGGACTGACAGGTGTGCACTGCATTGGATTTAGCAGTCATATTCGGGGCACAAAGCCATTTTCCTAATAATCTACAGGAATGTGGCATGATCTAGGCAAACTACACCTTTTATATAGTATTCCTTGATTCTCTTGCCAATTTCATAGGAAAGTACAAGTTTTTATTTTTTTCTTATTTTGCAAAGGGGAAAACTGCAAAATATATTACTTAAGGAACAATTGCTTTCTGAAGGTTTTCTTCTTCTTTGATCTTTCATAGTCTCAGTTCCCCCTGTTCCCAAAGAGGAGAGACAAAGCAGAGATTCTCCTTCCTGGAGTCAACCGATGAGGCACTTTCTTATCAGCAGCGGCTACCAGACCCGTCTAGGAAGACAGGTCACTACAGTAGTAATCACAGTCACTGAGGAAGAATAAACGTATGATGGTAGCCAGGAAAATGAGAGAAATAAAGGCGCTTGCCTCACAACTTACTGTAATCTTATCATAATCTGATAATACATTTAGGATTTCTTTAGCTGCTGAGCAATGTGCACTTCCTAAACACTGATATTTTCCAGCACTTAGAGCTTGGCAACTCACCTGTACTTAATTTTATCTCCTCTTTCTCCTCGGTTCAGAAATAATATTTTCCCATTTTTAGGAAGCATCTCTTCTCTCACTTTTTAGTCTAACAAAAGGCAACATTCAACGGTTTTAAATTTTCTTTTGGGTCAAAAAAATAAAAACGATAACAGAATACTTTCTGAACACTGATGGTAACAGCCAAGGGAGAGTTCCAGTGAAGCACAGGAGCCAGCACCGGAAGGTGACAGGTATGCCAAGAATTTCTCCACTCTATTTCCCAAGCTTTATGATGACCAGAAGTATTCAGAACAGCAACATTTTAGATTTAATGGATTTACATTCTTGGAAAAGAAGAATAGGATGAATTTGGAAGATAAACTCCACCTCACCTCCATTTGCTGAGTTAAAAATAAAGCCGGTGCAATATAGGTCTCACTATATGGTTTCCATGGAAGTGTCGGTGTGGGGACACTATCTGAGGATGCTGACAACAGTATTTGCTGGTTTGAGTGTTACCTATGATGGAAAGAAAGGCTCTTGCTCGAGCAGGCTCGAAAGTGCTCCCTCTCAGCACGGCCTCGCAGACGTACGCCCCGGTGTCCGCAGACGTCGGGTTGCTGATGGTGAGGCGTCTCCCGAAGCTGTGCAGGCCGCTGGTGATTCTCACCCCGTTTCTCTTCCAGCTCACACTCAGCTCCTCCACAGGCCTGTGAGAACAAAGGGCACTGGTAACAGTAATTGCGAGCCACGTAGATGGTGATAATAATAACTTCAGGCATTCAGCACAAGCTTGACGCAGCTAATTCTACCAGGAACCGCGGCGAGCTGAGCAATGGACATTTAAAAATCAATCCAGATAGAACTCTACTCCCTTACAGCATGCATCAACGATACATTCTGCTCAAGGGCTATTGAGCAAGGACAGCTAATTGCAGTAGCAATGGACCATTAGTGCTAATGATTCCATTTGCTCAGGAAAAGAATGTTTAAAATAAATACTACTAGGGGACACAGTTTCATGGAAGGTGTGATCATCCGAACTTGTTTCTGGAGTGGCCACTAACTAGACAGAGAACACCCAGGACCACAGAGGAAAAGAGCAATGGATGCTTCCCTCTGCTACTTGGTGGCCTCAAATCCTCTCCCCTCCCAGGCCACCTACCACTGCCCATGGCTACATGGAAAGCACCGCCCTGTCGCAGCAGAAGCCTTGGGAAAGCTATCACACCCAGTTCCCTGTTTTGATAGGCATCCCGTTCATAGCTAGCTGGACCAACAAGACCACTGTTGCTAGAAGGTTGAACCACATGTGCCATTGTCTTTTTCTGTCATTGTCTTGTCACAGGCAGTATTTATTAGTATTCCCATGCAAGGAATGCGACTCATACCTGGCACTGGCTATGCATTCCAAGGTGATCTCACTGGATCCAGCTACCACACTCCTGTTGCCTGGGGGAACCACAATCGTGGGAGCCGCAGTTTCAGGTGTTCCAATATCTCCTGGGCAGAGGAAACAAAAATGTTCATGGAACTCTTCTAAGTACAGTAGTACCTCCTCATCTGAGGGGGTATTTTCCAAGACCCCCAGTGGATACCTGAAACCAAAGATAGTACCAATCCCTGTATACACAAGATGTCTCCAACTTATGATGGTTCAACTTACAATTTTTCAACTTTATGATGGTGCAAAAGCAATATACATTTAGTATGACCCTCAACTTATGATGGGGCTATGATAGTGTGTTTTCAACTTGAGCCATTTTCAACTTAAGATGGGTTTATTGTAATGCAGATCCATCATAAGCTGAGGAGTGTCTCAACTACGAATTTCCCTATACAAACATAACTATGATCAAGTTTAATTTATAAATTGGGCACAGTTACGAGATTAACAACAATGACTAGTAATAAAATAGAACAATTATAACAACATACTATAATAAAAGATATGTGAATGTGGTCTATCTGCCTTTCTCTGTCTCTCTCAAATACCTTATTGTACTGTGCACATCTACTCCCAGACCATGTGACCCTGGGTAACCGAAACCTCAGAAAGCAAAAACCATGGATAAGGGGGACTACTGTGTAGAAGACGGCATGATTGGAACATGACAAACAAAGGATGTTGTCAAGCCGCACAGATGGGAAACCCAGAATCTCATGACCCTACCCGAACTCCCTATGAGGAACCCTGGGGTGTGGACACTGCCAGTGGCCTTCATCACACCGTCTGACTGGGGTCTGAGCACAGCCAGTCTCCTCTGTGAGAATTCACAGGCTGTAACTAGAACGCACAGTAACTGAGAGCATTATGTTACTGCTTGGTACATTGTGTGGCTAAGGAGCTTTAAGCTGTTGAGCATTTTTCAAAATGCTTCCTGGCTTTATTTATTTATCTTTATTGATTTAAGACTTTGCTTTATTGAGTTTCCTAGTCTACTGCTATTTTCAAATTTGTTCCAGTCCACAAATATTTCAATGTCAGGCACTCTGCTAGGCACAGGTGTCATTAGAAAGTGGCTGGCTTTCTTGCTAGGGCCCAAATGTGATTCCCTAGAGCAAATACATTCAGTTAACAAAGTCTTCCGTTCCCTGACTGCAGTTTCAATCCTTTTTCTTTTCTGAAAAGTAAATATCCTGAATCCATCTCCCTTTTCTTTTTTTGAGTATCAAACTATAAATAATTTAGCTCACACGTCTGGTGACAAGGGGAAAAAATATGACATATTTTTGCCACTTTTCTCTAAAATACATGTAACATCAAAATTAAACTACCCACAGTACACTTTACTACTGTTTATTTAGGGAAACTGAAGAGTGATCAAACATTTCTAGAATAGAGATTTCAATAAAGGGTGGAAATGTAAGAGACTGGAAATAAAAATAAATTTAAACAATAGCAAATGCAAAATGCTTCATTTGTACTTCATGCTGAAGAGACTAGCGCCACTGTGAGCAGCTGAGGGGACCCTGGCACAGGAAAGGTTCTAGCCTGCCTGGCTGGCAGTGGGGTTGGGGCCATCGAGAGAACACGAAAGAGAGGACTGGCATCTTATCAACACTGATTTCCCACAGCTCTGTCTTCTGCCTTTCACTGCCTAAGTACTATGTGATTTTTGTATTAAAGGTGCACATGAATTTAAAAAGGAAAAAAAAAAACAGCTTGATGCAGGCAGTGCCAACAACTTAATTTTTTAAATCCTATACACTGATTACATGATGTGAGACTGATTTTCACTTCTCCTCGGGTCCCCTGGGGAGCCGAGAGGCAGCCCTCACCTTCCCCAAACGCCCTGGCTCTGAAGTCAGCAGCCTTCCAGGGCTCCCCTGCACACCTTCCTGCTGACTCTCTCTCTTTATAATACTGTAGAGATTGTTGGGCTGGTTATTAGATTTCTGAGGAGACGCCAGAGTACAGACACAGTCATGATGGGGCAAAGGACATAAACTGAATGCCAATCAGATTAACGATCTGCCTGTCATCTGTGAAAGTCGCTGATGAGGAGAAACGACCTGAGAAGCTAATATTTGCAAATAGTTATGAGAAGTGAAGGAGAGAAGCAGCAAATGCTGAAAGGTCACTGAGCAAGGTGCTAATTTGGCATTAATCACTGCTCAGCCACAGTAGCAGAAAGGAAGCCCATGCTCAGCACTGGGGGGGGACAACTGGGGAGGACAGTCCTTAGGCCACTGAGTCCCCTCCTCTCCAAGCTGGTGAGCGTTGGCTCCAGGCTGACCCCAAGAGATTGCGCAGGGGCCAGAGAAGCCCTGAGGCTGAGTGCACAGCTGCTCAGGGGCAAGCAGAGCAGGTGCGCCATGCGCCACTCCATCGTGGGTGTCAGCTACAGGGTAGAAAGAGGAACCAGTCCTTAGTTCTGGCTCATAAAGAACAATAAGCACACACGAATACGCTATTTCAGTGGGCCCTCACCCAACAGAGCCCAAAGGACAAGCTGGATGACCTGCTCAATTCAGGGTTAGTGAATAGTCTGCTCCCTAACCTGACCTTCTAACCCCAACTCCTTTGTTCTTTCTAATGACAAACACATAAATGCCACAGGATACTTGTTGGAGAAGTAGAAAGGGGAAGAGATGTAGAATAAAATGTAATAGTGCATTAAAAGAGTAATGGTAATATACACACAGGGTCACCGGTAAGGTGAATTTGACTTAATGGAAACTGCCACAGCAAGATCAAGGTATGTAGGTCTTCTGATTGCAAAGCCCATGTGTTTTCCATTGAAATTGTGCAAAAACATTTTAGTAACATTTTACGCAAGTGATCAGAATCCAGATATCCCAATGGCAAGGATAGTTCTCATAGTACAAAATTCTGGTGTACTTTCTTCTTTTAAAAATTGTTTTTAAATTTTAATCAAATTCATATATGCACATAAATTAAGAAGAACAGTACAAAAAGGCTTAAAATGAAATGAAACCATATCCTCCCCACCCAAGGCACTCTCCTCTAAATCTTTTAATGCTTTATCTTAGTTTTTAACTCCTTGTCTTTAAATTATATGCATCTATTGCTATTTCTTGATTTTCCAATCTTAGATATTATCTATGAACTTTCTGCTATGATACATGAACTTTTAGCTCACTTACACCATTTCGTACATTCTCTCAAAAAGGATTTTTCATTCTTCTGTTATTTACCTTTGTAATTGTAATTTAAATATATACATTTTTTAAAAAGGAAAGGAAATTAGAAATCCCAGGAAAACAAAAAAAAATCTATAAAAGAGAGAAATATAATCATTGTAAATACTACCTAGATGTGCAGTGGATAATCTTTACATAGTAAATAAAATATAAACATTGTATATTTATTTCAACTTTGGAATGAATCTATAGTCCAAAATGGAAGCTGTAATTGTGACTATGAAACAGAATGTAAATGTTATTAATCTTGATAATGTAAAACAACAGAAGACAGAGCAAAGTGGAAGAGCAGAAGAGAATTGAAGGGAAGGGTGGCTTCCCATCACACAACAGACAGCTGTTTCCAGCAGCACAAGAAACAAAGGGTGTGTGTGTGTGTGTGTGTGTGTGTGTATCTTAAAGTCACAAAGGTGAGGAACAAAAGAACTAAAAATGCTGTTTTAATTGTATGGAGAAGGATGTGTGAAGTGGTGTAAGTGAGCTGGAAGTTCATCCATCATTGCAGGAAGTCAATGGATAATGTCTAAAACTGGCGACCAAGAAATAGCAATAGATACATATAATTAACACATGGAGTTAAATACTAGAATAAAGGGCTCAATTGAGATGAGAATGCCTTTGGCATGAGACTAGGGGCAATTGTTGCATTTCATTTTAAGCCTTTTGTACTGTTCTCTTTAGTCCATGTGCAGGCAATCTGCGAGTTCCCTGTTCAGTGTGAACTTGTCCTCCCAGCTTGCCCTCCTCTGCATTCTTGGGTCCTATCCACTGTTCCCTGGACCTCACTGTCTCCCTCTTCTTGGCTTATGTCCTCATTTTGCTGCAGCAACCTCGAATAACTCACTAAGAAGAATGAATGTGGAAAAGGTAAATTTGCAAAGTTGTTGAATGATGGAAAGAATGATTTTATTCTGTTTTCACATGTAGTTGGTTGCTTGGGCAGAAAACTCCAAATAGAAACTCACCTTGGAACTTTGAAGACAGTGTTCCACTGTCTTCTAGTATCTAATGTTATAGGGGGAGGTCTGATAAGTCTGATTCTCACTATTTGTAGGTAATATTGTTTGTTTGCTTGTTCTCTCTCTGAATTTTGGGGATATTCTTCATGTACTTCTGTGGTCCCCAACCCCTGGGCCTCGGACCAGTACCCATCTATGGCCTATTAAAAAGTGGGCCACACAGCAGGAGGTGAATGGCAGGCAAGCCAAGGAAGCTTCATCTATATTTACAGCCACCCCCCATCGCTCACATCACTGCATAAGCTCTGTCTCCTGACAGATCTGCAGCATTAGATCCTCACAGGAGCACAAACCCTATTGTAAACCAGGCACATGGGGGGCTAGGTTGCGAGCTCCTTATGAGAATCTAATGCCTGATGATCTGAGGTGGAGCTGAGACGTGATGCTAGTGCTGGGGAGCAGCTGCAAATACAGATTATCATTAGCAGAGAGGTCTGACTGCACAATAAATATAATGCGCTTGAATCATCCCGAAACCATCCACCCCTCCCCAGTCCATGGAAAAATTGTCTTCCACGAAACCAGTCCCTGGTGCCAAAAAGGTTGGGGACTGCTGATGTATTTAATACTATTATACAATGTGCCTATGAGTGGGGACTTTTGTGCTCTGTGGTAGGTATCTGACGGGCCCTTCCACTCTGGAGATGTTCCCATCAGTTCCTTCATAATTTTCTGCCCTCTGTTTTCTCTGTTCTCTCTTTCTAGGGCTCTCATTTTAGGATTCTGTATTGATTCAATATGTTTCTCACCTTTTTCCAGTATTTTCCTTTTCTAAATTTTGGAATGAGTTGTTCAACTTTATCTTCTAATTGGTGTTTTGAATTTTTACTTCAGCAGCCATATTGTAATTCTCAAGAGCATTTTCCCCCCTGATTGTTCATTCTTTATAGCATCCTGTTGTTTTATTGATGAAATACACTTCCAAATCTCTTCAAAGGTATAAATACTTTTTCTAGTTTTGTTTTATTTGTTTCCTCTGGCATCTTTTTTTCTCCCTATTTGTTAATTCGATATGTCTTTCACAGTAGAGGCTTTCTTCAAATGACCCTTTAGGGTCCTTTTATACTTAAGAATTAACTGGGAGATGTCATCTGACAACTTCACTTCAATCAGGTGGGAAGCTCACTATTACTCTGAAAAAACCCTAAATCCCGGAGTGCAGAGGTCTTTTCTCCGGGACCATTCATTCTCAGTGGAGAGGAATCCTTACCTGTTTGTGTGTCTACCTATCTATTTATTTTAGCTTCTGAGTATTCTGCTCATAGTGGCGGGGGTAGGAAGCAGAGTGCTCCATGTGCAAACTACCACTGGATCCCGCTCTTTCAGCTCTACGCCGTAGCTAGCCCCTCCATGGGAAAGTCTGCTCCAGGTGTTGCCACACTGAGCCCTCCTCCCCTGAGGGTCAGAATTCCTCTAACGGAGACCTGCTTTCCAGAGGTTTGTTTTTAGCCTTCATTTGGTAAGGACTCCTCTCCCTTTCTTTTTGACATTGGGGACCTACGTCTCTTTTTCCTTACTGCTATTTACTAGGTTTTTAAGCAAGAAAAAGTAAATGGATATGCTTTGTCTGTCATTTTTAACCTGCTATGATGACTTTTCTGTTGAAATTATTTCCATATTTAATTTATAAAAGAAAGATGCAAAGAAGAATATGTAAGCACTTTTAAAAGAATATAACAACCTCTTTATTTCTGTTATTCCCATAGTTATCTGATGTATAATAAACATTGAACAAATACTCAATGATTAATTTCTCATAAATATTCTACAAAACAAGCCACCACTACTACCGCCACCACTACAATTACCCTCTTCTTCAACGTTCTACATTAAAACATTTTTAAATGCCATATACCATGTATCAAGAATTATTTCAAAGAACAATGAAAACAAAATGAAAAGAGGGAAGGGAATTCTATTTTACCAAAGTCCTGTATAGTCACTAAACATTTTGGTAAATGGTTTACCCACTTAATCTAATAACAACCCAATATGATAGCTATTATTATCCCCCTTGTATAGATGAGACAATTGAGGCCAAAAGTCACATAGCTTCAGATGATAGAGAAAGGTTTTAACTCAAGAAATGTCTTCATCCAAAGTTTATAATCTTTCTTTCACATAATGCTGCCTCCTCCTAATAAAAATTTTGGTTCTGCTCAGTTAACCAAAAATTAAATTAACTAGAACACTCCTTCCCCCAAGCATTTCCTTAATTGCGACTTTACGGTAGCTTTCACAACTGAACATTTCCCAGGCTGGTTTTAGGTGGTTGGAGGTGAAGACACTGAATCAAAAGAGTATTTCTGCAGAAGTCAGCAACAAATGGGCACCAGGTAGCTTCAGAGGCAGAAAGGCAAATACTTTAGACGAAGCCTCTTTGTAGTTACAGGAATAAAGAACTCAGAGCAGAGGGAAATGGAAGCTAATCCTAGTCAATTTCCCCCACATGAACCTCTTTTCTCACTGAAAGAGGCAGAGTAGGGAGAAGTTGTCTAGGTCACATTTAATTAAAAAGTACATTTAAAGAATATCAAGTCTCTGAAACATAAAAAGAAAAGTTCAAAGTTAACCTGAACTGCTAAGCTGTGGAATTAGTGAAGATAAAGTAGGATAAGTGGAAAACAGCCCATTTCATTGCAATTAAGCACAGGTTTTAGGTGGGAGAGCTGGCATGTGATAAAAGGCAAGTCACAGAGACACAACAAGGAGTAGGGGTAGGTGGCAGTTCAAGACCTAGAAGGAAGGGAGGAAATAAACCCCGCCATGGGGGTACCTGGGCACAGGGCATTCCAGGCAAAGACAGCAGAGACCTGGATGCTGGATGTGCTTGTTGTGCTAGGACAGACAGCGAAGGGGGCGGGCGGCTGACGTGGGGAGGGATAGGCTCAGGTAGGGCCTGGTGGGCTGCTGTCTTCTAAATGGGGAGGGGAAGGTTTGGGGTGCAGGAGTGATATGACATGCCCTTATTTTAAAAGTGCCAAGCTCTGGAGATTGTGGGGAATTAACTGTGGTTGGCAAAGGAGGACTCGGGGAGGCTGGCCAGGTGACTGTGAGAGCCCATGCAAGACACAGGGATGTCAGGGACGGGGCGGGGGCAGTGTTATCTAGGGTTAGGACACTGTCAAAGGCAGAGTTGCAGAATTTGCTAATGGATTGGCTATAGGGATGGCTGCAGAGCTGGATTCAGGAGAGGGAAGTTGCCTTTCTGAGGCGGGAAAACCTGGGGGAGGGAAAGGGAGGAGACTGTGGGGGTAAAGCTGGGATTTGGTTTGGAAGGTGTTAAATGCGAGATATGACTCATCACAGGACCAGCAGCGACCGGGGTGGGGGGCCTCCACACTTGGCCTTTCCCCTCTCTGCCCCCTCTGGTTCCAGCAATGCCTCCTAAGAAAGCTGCCCACCTCCTGGGAGGAGGTGGTCGGCAATGTCTCCCTAGCCTGGGTTCCCATTCCTGCCCTGGCTGGTCCGAGAGGGCTCTCCTTGGTGCAAAGCAGGATGGCAAGTGGGCAAGTCCAGCCAGCACTCCCTTGCAGGCACCAGGGGCATCATGCCCATGCTGGGCTGTGCCCAGAGTCCTCAATGGGTATTGTCCTTCCAGTAGGGTCCTTCCACTAGGACCCTTTCTCCGGTGCTGCATACCAGATCCCAAAAGGAATTCACCATGTAGTTTCTGGACATCCTCTTCCTGGTCCCCACAGGATGAAGCTTCCCCTTTCCCCTGGGTGGAGTCTGCAGTTGTCCCTGAAGCCTGAAGCAGGTATGTAACTTGCTTTGTCTGCTAATGGCCTCCAAACTACAGCTCAGCTCCTCCCACCCCATCCATGCTGTGGTCCCAACTCTGCAGAACTGCCTGAGTTCCCTTCTCACTTGAACCTCTCCATGAGGAAGCCAGCCCCGTCCTGCCAGCACACAGTGCTGACCTGATGACCTGCTGAGTCTTGACTACGAAACCTTTCTTCCCTACCAGGTCCAAGCTGGCCCCTGGACAAGGCAGTATAGAGTATGGCCAGGTCCTGCACGCAGATTCCTACCCCCACTCCAGGCTGTGGTCCTTCCCATTCCAGGCGTCTCCTCCTCCCTGAAATGATCCCAGCTGAAGTTCCCATGTGCCCTATAGCTGAGAGGCATATTATGAAGAGAACTGAAGTTAGAATCCAGAGAACCTGGAAATATTCATGGCTCCTGATTGTTTGGGGCAAGTTATTTAACTTCTCTGAGCCTCCTTTGTAAAACGATACCCACTTCACAGGGTCATTAAAAAACTATAATGGGCTTGGGTTGATGGCTCACACCTGTATCCTAGCACTTTGAGAGGCCAAGTCAGGAGGATCTTTTCAGGCAAGGAGTTCAAGACTAGCCTGTACAACATAGCGAGACCCCCCCATCTCTAATAAAATAAAATAAAACAACAAAATAAAATAATAGGCTGGGCATGGTAGTGCGTGCCTGTAGTCCCACCTACTCAGGAAGCTGAGGCAGGAGGATAGCTTCAGCCCAGGAGTTTGAGGTTGCTGTGAGCTATGACGACTCCACTGCACTCCAGCCTAGGCAAGAGAGCAGACCTTATCTCAAACAAATAAACAAACAAATAAATACAAGAATATATGTGGGTATCTCCGTATGCATGCATGTACAGATGATGCTTATCAGTTAGTGACTGACACATAGGAAGCGCTGCCCGAACTTAGTGGGTATCAATATTATCATAAAGTTGGGGACAAAATACTCGCTCCCTGCTCTGGGCCAAGGTTTCCTCCATCTCTCCTGCTGGTGATGTCCTCCTCATGATGGCCTGAAGGTGCTTGGACCAGCAGCTGCTCTGCTCCCAGGTATGTGCAGAAGAATGCTGAGCCTAAACCTTGCAGGAGGCCGGCAGCCCTGCCCACGGCTTAGAGGGAGGGGCCCGCACCTGGGGCTCCAAGCACAGTCACATTTCCCTGGACACTTGTTACAAAGATCTTAACACCTCATTGAAAAACACAGCCTTCTTTCTTCAGGAAAAGTTTATGCCCTAAAAAAGTGGGAATTTTTAGAACATCTGAGAAAACAAATCCCATGTTTTGGTTTTCTCTGTTAAAACCACTATCTTGAATGTCCCGACTCATAGCCGCGTGCTCCTGGAAGACACTCTTGGGAGACATATGAAGCGGCTGGGGAAGGGACAAGGCCGGGGGTCATCACTTATGCACTGCCAGGCTTCTCCCTGTGCCATGCCAGAAGACAAGGTCAAATGCTTCCCTCAACCAAAAGATGCTAAGTCATATTTGTCCCAAGACACAAAACTCATGTATAACTTTCATGTGAACACGTGCAAAATGAGCAATATAAGAAGATGTATCCAATGAGAGATGGCTTATTACAAGACAAACTGCAGCACAAGTGCCACAAATTCTAGGATTAAACAGAATTTCAGGTTTTCATTTTGTAGTGCATCTATATTTATAGGGTTTTCATTTTTGTAAAAAGTAGGATCCTGTTAAGTCCAGAACCGAGAGGGAGACACATGAAGCCTTAGTATAGCAAAATGGTGTTTATTTTGAGCACCTGGGTACAGATGGGTGGAGGCCGAAAGAGCTTTCACCATGAGGGAGGGGAAAGCCTTGGGTTGTATAGAGGGTTTTTTTTTTTTTTTTTTTTGGTGGGGGGCAGTGAGGAACACCTGCAGAGACAAGGGCAGGGGACAGCGTTGTCCTTAGCAGGGGGGATAGGAATGCCAGCTGCAGCTGTCTGTTACATTTACAACCTCCAGAGGCTCTCCAGACTCTTGGGGCTATTGTTTTACAAGCCTAGTTTTGCATTAACTGCATTCTGTCCTATACATACTTTTCGGGCTCCCACCTGGAACAAACCTAACAGATCCCATCAAAAAGCAAACATGTAAGGAGGTCTGCAGGACCATTTCAAACCTCAAAATCTTCCTGCTCCAAAACAATTGTTTTAAGATTTATAGAAACAAAAGAGAAAATAAGATTGGAAATAAACCAAGAGAAAAGATCTTATTTTAAAAGCTCCATGTTGAGCAATAAGTTCTTTGGCTTATTTTGAATCTTTTTCAACATTCATTAATAATATTTATTGATCGTGTTGTCCAGATGAGATAATGGTTACAAAAATGTGTTAAAATTTTGCCCACTGGTTATCTGGAAAGAACAAGAAGGGATCACTCTCCAGCCAGTGCCGCGGGTGCCCTGGCTCCTTGGACACTGCTGTCATCTCACTGTAGCAGTATTCTCTGTTGACAGACCTGCCCATCTTCTGAAATAGGAGGGACATACATGTCATCATCTTTGAACTTAGCAAAGTGCCCAGCCTACAACAGCCCTTCTATAAGCGCTTGCTGAAAGAAGAATTAAGCTTGTCCATATATAACACGTTGGTTATCATTACCAGAGCATCATTGCTGTAGGATGGTAATGACAGTAACAGCTGCCCTCTATTTGGAATGCCTGGTGGCAGGCCCTACACTAGTACTAGGGACACAAAGTTTAGCTGGGTGAGGTCTGCATCATCTAGAGGTGTGGGTTTAGCAGAGGAAGGCAGCCACGTGAATAGAGCAAGTATAAACATGTTGTCGAGGGAGCTATGAGAGGCGAAGGGGAAGGATGAGGCACGGTGTGGTGGATGAGGTGCTAAGATCACTTCTTCTAGGGGAATTAGGAAAGGTTTGAGCAGGGAAGAGGATGGATCTTCCCTGGCAGATGAGGGGAGGAAAGGCAGTTCAGGAATAGAAGAAAATGCAAGTAGTTCTTGATGGCTGAGACGCAATGAGGGTCTGGGGGTGGCCACAGCTGGCCACTGAGGTGGGTGGTCTAGCTGAGGAGTTTGGACTTTATCCAGCAAGGAATGGAGAGTCACTGGAGGGCTTTAAGGAGGAAAGTAAAGATCAGGTTGCACATTGTCTACAGTGTTTGAGAACAAACTGCAGTGGGGAGACTGGAGCCAAAGCCCACCACAGGGCTTGGGGACAAGGTACCGAAGCCTGGTGAGTTAAGGGTGTCCTAAGGAGCATGAAGAAAGAGGAAGGGTGAGATTGAGAGCCCGACTGGAGGTAAGAGGGAGGGTTGAGAGGACCAGAGGCAGCATCAGCTGCCAGCTTCTCTCCAGGCTCTGGCCTGAGTGGTCAGGTGGGTGGTGGAGAAGCTCATTACAAGTGGACACTCAGAAGACGGACCGGGACTGGGGGTGGTGGTGTTGGCATGTCGGAGGGAGGAGAAGGGGCCATTTGGGGAAGAAGCCTGTGCTTCAGGTGAAGTGCCTGTGGGGCACCCAGGGGCACGGGGTCGGGGAGCACATGTGTGGCGACAAAGTAGGCAAAAAGGAGAACATGCCACAAGAGCAGGATGAATGCAGATGGGAGCCAGGCCTCTGAGAGAAGTCCAGGGAGCACTGATGTAAACAGTGGGTGAAAGACATCCACTAAGGACAGTGTGGACGAGTGGCCAGAGAAGTGGTAGAAGGAAGAGAAAGATGTTATGAAAGCTAAGGAAAGAGGCAATTATGTTTTCCTAATGGACCGGAGTTCCCTCATGTAAGATCAAACCTAATTCTGCTCAAAAAAAAAAAAAAAAAAGATTCGAGATGGAGTCTTGCTCTGTCACCCAGGCTGGAATGCAGTGGCATGATCATAGTTCACTGTAGCCTTGAACTTATGGGCTCAAGCAATCCTCCTATCTGACCCCCGCCCCCAACCCAAGTAGCTGGGACTACAGGCATGCACCACCTCATCTGGCTAATTTTTAAAAATTTTTTGTAGAGACAGGTCTTGCTATGTTGGCCAGGCCATCAATGTGTGAAAAATGAATCTGAGTTTACCGTGTAGGACGATTGTGAAGGAATGCAGAGCTACGTATAAGTAAAAGTCCTGACCTTTGCCAAGAAGTGGTTCACTGTACCACAAAACACATTTAGAACATTATGGAACTTGAGTCACTACTGTGTTCAGTTCTGTAGGTCAGTTTCTGCAGACGGGCTGGCTCTGGCCATTCTCAACCTGCTTTATGACAATGAGACCAACAATTGGTCAGTCTTGCCTGGATCTCGACCTCCCCCCATGCATAGCAAGGTGCACTGCTACTCCTTTGGGGGTTGGGTGAAAAGAGCTTCAAGACATTTCCCTTAAAGAAAATCAGGTGGATTTTTCTGTTTATCAGTTGCCTTTGTAACCACTTGAAGTCTGTCATCTTTCTCTGCATTATTAAAATGGCCTGGCAAAGGGATTAAGTGCTTTCCTGACTGCAAAAGCATCTTGAAGAAACAGAAGTGTCTGATTTCTTGCACCAAGGTGAGCTGCCATCTTGATAGTTCACACTGGAACTCTGAACCTCCAGTGTATGTATTTTTTAAGACTTAGATGTAAATATATATTTCCAAGAACCCATAGAAAGTTTTTTTTCATTAAAATGTGCACAGTTCAGGCAGCAGACAGACCCAGGTCATTCCCTAGCACTCCAGAGTTAAGTTTCTAGAGGCAGAACTTGGGCGATTTTGAGACCCACTTTATTGTGAAAACTTAAATAAACTCTCCTAGTAGGAAAATATCATGTTCACTAAATAGAAAGTTCCTCCCACCTTTTACTTTCCCTAAATGCATTTTTAAATTTATATTCACTCAACTCCTGAAAAGGTGGGGGTGGTTTTTAAATTTCTGGGTTAATAATTTGTGTGTGAAGAAAACATCTATTCTTTTAAAGGCTGTCTCCTTTATGTTAATAATTCATCAGCCAGAACCAATCACAAATCACAAAGGCATTGTGAAGGTGCAGGGAGGTGGAATTGAGGTGTGCTGGGAGGGGTCGGGCGCTCTTGTGGACAAACCCAATTCGGAAAGCTCTAGCTGTTCCCTAGAGACCAGTGTAGGTGGCTGACTAGATTCCTCCTGTTTACTGTTCAACAGTAGAAGGGGAAGAAAAAAATAGGAGGAAATACAGCAGTATATCCCTTTTACAATTTTATCTTCACATGTATTTCCATTTTTATCTTAATACACTTCTGGACTTTTCTATTGACAAAAGACAATAAATAATATGATAGTTTGACAAACAATCCAGCAATTTCTTTCCTTCCCATTTATAACATTTGAAAACTTGCACATTTGGAAATGAATGGAAGGTAACAAAGGATGTATTTTCATTGGCTTTTTGCTGGGCAGAGAAAAATGAAGGTGATAAAAGATAACTCTACAGTTGGCTTATGTGTGTATGTTCAGGATGAGCACAAACTGACGAGCCATAAATGGGAGTGTGGATTCAGGAACAGCATGATCGGACACTAGAGTGATCCAAATATCTGATTCAAAAGACAACAGCTGAGAACCTGCTTTTTATGTAAACATATAAATGCATAATCTGCCACTTCATAGTAGGAGGACTACAACCAATAGAAAGACTGGGACTATACACAGTTTGGGTGGACAAAGGAGTAAGAGGGTATTTTTCATGAGATTAGGTCAATTTTCCAAATGGAGTTCTAAAATTACTGATAATGTAACTAGGTACAATAACAAATCACTCTGAGCTGCAGTAAGAAATGCCCTTGAATAATTCTGCCAAGCATGCAAATCTGGGCATGGAGCCCAAGCCCACCAGGGCAATTGATGCCATCTGAGGCTATTAGCAAGGACAATGGGAAACTGCAGGGGCCTGGCAGGGGCCTTTGAAGTCTTGGGCCTCCTCCACCCCCACTGCAGGAGCTCCCTGGCAGAAAGTTCTTTTCAAAGTTGAAATGAGAGACAGGAAACACTGAGGTTGTTAGTCTAAATGCTAAATATTCCTAGATCTGTAGGATGTACACCACTGCATTTAATGAACTGGAACAGAGGGGTCAAAACCGACTTTTGAGTTTTTTTTTAATGTCCATAAGATAAGACCATCATTTTCGTTTTAAATTCACTGTTTAG
Organism: Avahi laniger; assembly: GCA_963575035.1. Lineage (NCBI taxonomy): Eukaryota > Metazoa > Chordata > Mammalia > Primates > Indriidae > Avahi > Avahi laniger. The sequence continues at coordinate 116,962 of CAUYSK010110484.1, forward strand.
GAAGAGCGGCAAGGCCACAAGCCACACTGTCCCCCTGTAGGCTGGGTGGCTCTGTGACAAGGCCCCCCTCCCTGCCTTGGTTTTGTCTTGGTTCTCAAATCCACCTGAAGGAGTGCTGGCATTCATTCTGTTCAGATCTATCGTAAGACTGTGAGCACAGGCATTCCTGGCGCCTGGAACAGGGCCTGACGTGCAGCAGAAGCTCAACAAATAATTACTGAGTGGACTCAGAGTAAAGTCCTTGGGACAAGTCTCTCCTTTCTGGGTCTGTGAACTCTGCACGGCCAAGTGTGATACAGCTGAGCGGTTTTGTCTTCCAATCTCGAGCGCAGTCTCACTTAGAACTACCCTGCTCTTGAGGCCTCAGCCATTGCACGGGTACAAGGTGACCATGGCCAGGCCACCAGGGCTGCCCTTTTACAGAGTCTTCTTCTGACTTCCAATATTCCGAGCTTCAGTTGCACCTGAGCACGCGGCCTTCTCTGGGACACCCCACCATTGCCTTCCCTGACTCAAGTGTCCCCACTTGTAACAATGTTCTCTATTCCTACTTCCTCCCCACTTCCCTGCCGCCTCCTGACATCCTGCCCATCCAGCAAGGCCCAGAGAACACGTCCCTGCTCCATGGAGGCTTCCCAGTACCCTCAGTTAAAGTGGTCTTCCCTCTTTGTACTATGGTACATTTCTTTTTTTTAAATTGGGGTTAAATACACATAACATGAAATTTACCATCTTAACCATTTTTAAGTAAACAGTTCAGTGGCATTAAGCACGTTCACACTGTTGTGCAACCGTCACCACCATCTAGCTCCAGAACGTCTTTATCTTCCCAAACTGGAACTCTGTCCTCATTAAACACTCACTCCCCATTTCTTCCTTCCCCGATCCCTGGCACTCACCATCTACTTTCTGTCTCTATGAATTCAACTACTCTAGGGACCTCATATAAAAGATATTACACAATATTTGTCCCTTTATGTCTGGCTTATTTCACTTAGCACAATGTCCTCAAGGTTCATCCACATTGTAGCATGTGTCAGAATGTCCTTCCTTTTTCAGGCTGAATAATATTCCATTGTATGGCTAGACCAAATTTTGTTTATCCATTCATCTGTCAATGAATACCTGGGTTGCTTCCACCTTTTAGTTATTATGAATAATGCTGTTATGAATGTAGGTATACAAATATCTATTCAAGTTTCTGCTTTTAGTTCTTTTGGGTATATACCAAGAAGTGGAATTATCAGATCATTTAGTAATTCGATGTTTAATTTTTTGAGGAACCATCATACTGTTTTGCATAGTGGCTACCTCATTATACATTCCCACAAGCAATGCATAAGTGTTCCAATTTCTCCACATCTTAGCCAACACCTTTTATTTCCTGTCTTTTGTTTTGTTTTGTTTTTAATAATAGTCATCCTAATGAAATGGTATCTCATTGTGGCCTTAATTTGCATTTCCCTAATGATTAGTGATGTTGAGCATCTTTTCATATGCTTATTAGCCATTTGTATATCTTCTTTGAAGAAACTTCTATTCAAGCTCTTTGCCCATTTTTAAATTAGGTTTGTTGTTGTTCAGTTGTAAAAATTCTTTATATGTTTTGGATGTTAGTCCTTTATCAAACACATGATTTGCAAAACTTTTCTCCCATTCCATGGGTTTCCTTTTCAATCTCTGTTAATAGTGTCCTTTGAAGCAGAAAACTTTCATTTTTTCTTTTGTTGTGTTTCTCGTGTCATATCCAAGAAATCATCGCCAAATCCAACGTCCTAACACTTTTCCTGTTTTCTTGTAAGTTTTACAGTTCTAAGTCTTATATTTATTAATAGGACTTTGATCCATTTTGAATTCATTTTTGTATATTTTGGTGTAAGCTATGCAGTGTGCTTTTTATACCTTTCTAATATGGCTCTCTAGCAGGTGCTGCCTGTGCCCGGCCCATAGTCCCTGACACTCACCATTCACCTGCAAATACTTGCCAATTCCAAACCATTCTCTGGCCAGGGGTATAGTTGGCCTACAAAGGTGAGGCAGACAGACAGAACAGAATGTTCCCTGAAAGTTGTTCTCAATCAACACAAGAGGGAAGTTGATGAATAAATACCTAAGCTTTCTCCCCCCTGGGTAAGCAACACAGAGATGCCAGTTCACTCGCATTAGGGTGGCTTCTGTACAGTCTCCCTGAGGTCTTCTGGGGGTCTGAGGCCCACCTGCTCACCACAGTGACGGGCTCACTCATGAACTCTTACTGGCACCTTTCCTTTGCACACTCCTTTGCCCATACTTCCTGGGATCACCTCTCAGTACTACTGCACTCCATCTTTGTTGAGCTCACATACTCTGTTTCTGGGGAGAGTAAGACAAGAGTCCATCTCTTTCAGCCCCATTCCTTGTAAACTCCTTGAAGGCACATAATACTTGTGAACCCCTGTAAGGATCAGAGCATCTGGCAAACAGTAAGTGCCTAAAAGATGTTTATTAAATTGAATGAATCTAACTTTACATTTTCCAAACAGATATCAGCACCTGTTCCTAAGACTTCCCCAAGTCAAGAATTTTGCATGCACGTTTCAGCAAAGCAGCATAGCTCTGCTCCTGGGATATTTGGGACTATTTGTTGAGCTCAAATCCTGCTGATAATCAGATGTTCTTTACAAAGCATGTAAAGAAACAGTATCTGTAACTAGAAAAGTGTCTTTAATAGATAAACCAAGAACAAAGAAATTCAATCTCGAGTCCCTGGAGAAAAAAAGAAAATTGTCTTAACAAATGCTTTGAGCACATGAGAGAAAGAAAAAAGAAAAAAAGAAGATAAATAAGAGGGAAGGGGGTCCCAGCCCGTTCAGAGAATATAGCTTTGAAAATCACAATTATTCCCCCTCCTTAAAACAGAAGAAAGATCTTTAGAAAATCAGACTAAATTGAAGTTATTTTCCCTTGCTATAGATATCACTCTTCAACTCACTGACTAGAAACTATGGCAATTGAAGTTGAAGGTAAATTCATAGTTTAGTTATAAAGAAACCTGCTTGTGAAGCCATACTCCTGGTGAATGCTCCCAGGGCTGCTACTCTGTGAAGATTTGGTTGATGGGAACAACATAAAATAGAAAGCTTTACGTTTTACACCCTCCCCCAGCTGTGTGAAAAGCACACAGAGCCCAGGGGCCAGTATTTAGAGAGACAGGTTTCTAGAGGCTTCAGTTCCTAACCAAAAGGGGCACCCCATGGACCACTGGGTGACTGACTCCCTATACATTTTGTCCTATCTTAAATAAAACCAGAGCTTCTCAAATTAGAAGTTCACAATGAAACACTAAACACTGAAAGGTGGTAATACCCAGAACTAAAGAAATATTTTCTCAGACATACAGCATTTTCTTTTCTTATGTATTCCCACCTTAAAAGTGAACGTTCATACTAATAGATTGATGAATACTTCCTCTGCTGTGTTTTTAGATAATCAATGTCTTATTTATTTCATCTTTGAGGAAGGAAAATTGTGAGGCAGAAAATCTTTCGGGATTTCTATCTTAACCAATACAAAGCAACTATGAGTATTAAATGTTCCAGAACAAATCAGCCGTAAGTAAACAATTTGATAGCAAACCAAGTCCTTCGACTACATTTATTTCAAAATAAAATGTCCATTTTCTGACATCAGGATCAAGGAGCACTTCCCTGTGGGGGATGGAGTGGGTACTCTGCCCCGCCTCAGCTCTAGGTGGGCCTGGCAGGGCTGTATCGTCTACCAACAAGGTGGGACTAACTGCTCTCAACACACTAGGGCACGTTCTGGGTTCCGCCTCTCTGGGTACTTATCACCATGAGTGGAGAGCCCCAGTCCTGAGAAGAATAAATTCTCACAGGTGGTTGAGCTACCCCCAACCTGAGCACACAGGTAAGACAGGAGCAGTGGCTCTCGGCTTCTTTCTGGGTCTCTCTCTGTCTCTGTCACATTCTTGTGTGCATGCCCCATGCTCTCTCCCTCCCGTCTCTCTCTGGGAGTGAATGGCCACTGACCTGGGTGAGGAGCACAGCAAACAAGACCACAGAACCAGCCGGGCACAGGAAACTTTGATAGTGAAGAACGAGAGCTCATAACCACAGAGGCATTTCCCCGTCTGTTTTCCCATCTCTTTTCTTTTCATTAGGAGTTGCTATATCAGAATTACCCTTGGGTGTCACAACAGAGGTACAAACAAATCAGGAAATCTTGAGAGAAGAAAATATTTCTTTTCCTGTCTGCCCCAGCTTCCTTTAAATGAATAAAGTCAGTCCCACAGTGCAAGAATAGAGTACTCGGCTAGAACAAGACATTTTCTGATATGACCCGAGGTTATCTATTTAAACCAACTGGTTCTCTACTCAATCTGCTATGAAACAAGGTTTTTTAAAAATGTCAACACAATCTCATTTATATTTTGGTCTAAAATCAACACTGACAATAAATCTAAGGTTGAGGATAGAGAGAAGGAGAGGGTATAAGGCAGAAGCTGTCTATATAGGATTAAGTGCTGTGTTAACACAGCTAAGATCCCTCCTAAGATACACACTTACAAACATATTATCAGAAGCATTATTGAGAGGGGAGTGTACCACTGGCAGGAACATAAAAAATCTGTTCACGTAGACTGGAAAGCAGGTGAATAAAAAATAAAGTGATTGTGTGATTGTTCAAATATATTAAGAATGAAGCTGGTCAGTGTGGGCCTATTTAAAATGCGGAAGGTCGATGATTACTCAGCAAATCTAGCCTGTGCAAACTATCAATTCAAACAAATGAACAACAAGAACATTTCAGATGCTTAGCAGTCTCATGTATAATACTTTTAAAGCAGCGTGGGTGCTCAGCATTCTGTGAGGCAGCATGAATAACAGATTTATAGCAAATTTATAGAAAATCCAAAAGTAATTATGGCAAACCAATTACAACAGGCACTTCTCCCAAACCTCTCCCGAAGCTTCCAATAAGAGGATATCATCCATTTATTTAAAAATTTCACTTAGTCTCTGTTCAATCCATGGAAAAACTCATGCATAAGTAGTAAAATGCCCTATAAGCCAGCACAGGGGAGAAAGAACAAAACCAGGATGGCACTGTCTTCGTAGCCAGCACAGGATCAGTGGCCTTGCGGATGCTCGGCAAAACTCGCTGAAGAAGACAGGGGGCAGGTTATGGAGCTTAGAACCCACCCTACAGGACTGAATATCCATAGGCCTGAATATAAGGCAAAGATTTCCCCAAAATTATTCTTCCAAAAAAAGGGAGCTGCTTTTGGTTGAATCCTTGCAATGTCTCTCAGATTGGAAGGGCTCTGTCATTTCTTTATTTTTATTTATATTTATTTAGAAAAGACAAGAAATGATTATGTATGCATATTTGCTATTAGTTGCATAAATAAAAATAACAAACTAAAAGTAATTCAGCAAGATATGCAAACATCATTATTATTTTACAACTAGGCTCTTCTAAGAAATGGCTATAGATAAGATGTTCTAACTGATGCTAAAAATACAAATCTTAAATTTATTTATAAATACCTTTTTCTCTTCTAAACCTAGCATAAAATTTGTTTTCCTCAGAGAGACTTTTCTGATTAATTAATTTCAACCCACTTTCTAATTAACCTAATTTGACACCAGTACTTTCAGTTTCTTGAGCACTGAAAAACCACAAATGTTCTTAAGACCTTTTTATTTATATCTTTCACGCAGTGCTTCTCAAGGTGCTTCTCAAGCTTTCGTGTATGTATGATTCACCTGGGGATTCTGTTCATTTGCAGATTCTAAATCAGTAGGTGCGGAATGGAGTTAAGATTCAGCATTTCCAGTCAGCTCCCCGAAGCCTGGGCTCTGGCCACACTCTGGGAGTAGAGCTCTAACTTGTTCCAAGCAAAGGTCGTATTTTTCAGCACATGGTGAGTACTCAATACATGTTAATCAACTCTCTCCTCCTGCAAGTGGAGCCGGAACCGGCACCACAGACCTCTCCTGGGAGCTGTCTTAAGGGCAGAGTCTCGGGCCTTACTCCAAACCTGCTGAGTCTGAGCCTAAAAGTTAACAAGCTGGTTGGTGATGTCTCCATTATCTCAGTGAATCATTCAATTTGAGAAGTTCTGTGCTAGATGATCTATTCTGCAAGTAGGATTATATTCACCCCTTTACCAATTAGGCAAAAGAAAAAAAAACACTGTTTTCATGAACATGACACAGCAGGAAGCAGGGTGGAAGGAGGCAAGGTCTGGGCCAACTACCAGGGCAAAAGAGGCAGGAGGAAACCTAGGATGAATCCAAGGATTCCTGTACAGAGCTGACACTTCCAAAGATTCTAGAAAACACCCAACTTTGGTGGCGCCTCAGCCCTGCAGAGGAGGGAGCAGATGAAGGATGGGTTGAGCTTTGGCAAGGTGACTTCTCTGGAAGGTCAAGAGAAGACTGATACATGCAAGGGAATAATGAAGATGTGGACCCTACAGCGTGTAGGAAGGAAGGGCTGGTAGGAGAGGGCTAGGGGTCAGGGGACTGGAGATGAATTAGGCACTGATGAAGCAAAGAGGGGGGAAGCCAGGAAAGGCATGGGGAGGGAAGGCTGTGAAAAGAATGAAAGACCCCAGAGGGGCAACAGTTTCAGAGAGTATAAGAATTGTAGCAAACATTTGTTAACTGTTTCCATGGGCCAGACACCGTGCCAACCATCTTGCATTCATCATCACGTGTATTTTGTGTTGTCCTCATTGTGAACAACAAGGAAACTAAGACTTGCAAGGTGGGTTATTTGCCCAAGGTCACTAAATGGCAGAGCTGGGGTATAAGCCCATGGCTTTACAGCTAGGATTTGTGCTCTTAACTAGTATCCAATCCTAACTCTGACAAAGAGGCCCAAGGTGTGCCCACACATGAGCAGTATAGATAAAAGCTCGTAGAGTGAGAGGGCTCAGAAACTCTGCAGCTGCAGTTGTTTCAAACGTGGAACTCAGGCTAACCTTCCTGGAACACACACTCAGCAAATGCAGACCCTGACAACTGCTGCGCCGCCTGCCACTTAAAGTCTAAACTCTTTTGCCTAGTTTGGGAGAGATTAATAAGGCTCACCAAGATTTCGAATTTTCTTCATCTTCCTGACATAAGGAGGGTATCACCTATCCCTGTTCCCAGAAAAACCTTTTATATCATATTGTTACTGTACCTTTTCTATGTTTAGGTATGTTTAGATACATACGTACTTACCATGGTGTTACAGTTGCCTACGGTATTCAGTGCAGTATCATGCTGAACAGGTTTGCAGCCTAGGACCAGTATGCTAGACCGTCTGGCCTAGGTGTGTAGCAGGCTAGACCATGCAGGTTTGTGTGAGCACACTCTAGGATGTTTGGACCACAACAAAGCTGCCTAACAACGCATTTCTTCATGACTGTAATCCAACTTTACTTTCCATTTCTCTCCACTGTCCCTCTTCAATTCTCATCCTGCTGGTTTTTCTCTGCCCTGCTTGTGTGGTCTGCTGCTTCCCAGCTCTGTGCCTGGCTCATATTCAACCCCCGCCCCGCCCCACCTATCTACAAATAACCATCCGGCTCTGCCAATGCCAATGTCCTTCAAGGATCAGACCAAATCTCATCTCCTTCAAAACTTTCCCTAATCACCCTGACCCTTTCTTCCAAACCCCTACAACCCTCAAACAGTGTATATCACAAACGATAACACTTCAATAAATACTTTGTTCAAAGGAATTTAGAAAAACATTTCTGCTGCTTTGTCCAAGAATGCCAACAGAATCCTGAAATTAACCTTCAAAAACATTCTTGGGGAAAAGAAAAAAAAGAAGAAAAAGCCCTATTTATATGTTCCTTATAGATTAGGGTACAAATGCAGAATGTTCTTCTGGTTGTCATATCTCCAGAAAAGAAAGAACAACATAGAAAGTTTTAAGAAAGACATGTAAAGCAACCGCTGCAACTGGGCAGGTGAGAGTGCCTGGCACACAAAGGTCAGTGGTGTTCAAGCTGGCACGTTTGGGCTGGGCAAACTGATTCAAGTCCGTAAAGCCCTGAAACATATGTGTAAGATCAGTGGAGACTGTTCATCAAGTCTCAATAATCAGTGACAGAATTTACTGACAAGTTTGCCAATAAGGATAAGAGGATAAATCTAAGCCAACTTTACCCAGATAATAGCTTAGCCAAGAGTGAAAACAAACTCACTGGTTTCCAATCAGTAGTAAAATTTTAAGGCAGCCAGTCTAGACTCTTTTGAGGGACATTCCTATCTGTCTAGAGTTGACATCAGGAAGGATAACTATGTCTGATGTGTGCTCTGGTGACACTGAGAAAGAATACTGAATGAAGCAGAGAGTTGGGTCTAGTGAGACAAATTTTATCTTCTTAAAATAAGTCAACTTCCATGTGGCAGTCCAGCTGAGAGACTGAGAGTGCACACCTGGGGTTACCCGACCTGGGCCTATGTCTCAGCCTTGCCAGCCAGTTTTTGGAATTTGGATACATTCCTAACTATCTCTGGACCGTGGTTTCCCTTTTTTTAAAGTGGGATAATACCGCCTACCACGAAGGTTGCTGTTGAAGATGAACAAGGATGCAGGTGAAGTGCTGTCCCCAGTCCTGGGTACAGATTAAGGATGTATCCACGTGAGCTATCACCATTTCTATTGTTGTCGCTATTGCTATTCTTGGTATTATTGGCATTTCCAAAGAAAATACATTCTGTTTCTACTGCAGAGTAGAATTAAAGCTAGATAAAATCAGTCCTACAGTTTCATATGTTTTGACCTGAATTATTCTTTGCTACACTTTAGCAGTTTCTTTTTTTATTAAAAAATTTCATCATTACAATCAAATAATATTTGCACATCTATACAAAATATGCACATATTAATAAAATTAACTTTTGAAAGGTTTTTAATTAAGGTGTAGAATTAAGACATTTTAAACTAAATAATATTGTTAGCTCACCATAGGGAATTTTATACTGAAAAAAATCAAGAAAAGATTTGTTCAATTATCTAGAGAATTCAGACCAAAAAATCCATTTGTACTTTAATCAACTAGGTTGGCGGCCCTGATGGTTCTGGATACAGTAGACAATGAATATAATTTATGTTGGCTAAGAATTCTATTAATTTTCCTATACCTTTTTTTAAAGTTATATCATTAATTGCTATTAATGCTTCCTAATCAAGACAGACCCAGTCACTGAAACAATTAACCTATTTTTGAAGGTGCAAATAGAAAGATAATTCATCAATTTCCTATTTTTTTTCCCTCTGTTGCACTTCTAGCCTGGCTTTTCTCACTAAATACTCTTCTACTGAGGCCCCACAGTGGCTGCTGTCAGCAATCAAGAAAAAAGCAAGGAATGTGTTCATTTATAAGGGTCATTCCTACAGTTCCATGGTGAGGAACAATCTTTTGTTGATTTAGGAAAGAACCTCAGTCATGACCACAGTTTTCACTATCTAAAGACATTAAGTGAGCTAGATTTCTGCAAAGAAGTACACCTCAAAATCCAATCTATTTCTGAAGTTAGAGGATATTATTTTTACTGCCAAGAAGAATTCTCTAAAGTGACTGAAGTAGATCCAGACAAACAAGCTGGACAAAACAGTAGAAGAGAAAGCAGATGAATTCTCTATTGCAGCAGATGTTAGCTGAGTTTGGTCTTTAGCCACAGCATACCATGTACTCTCTGAAATGACAGTGTCATGGAAAAAGCACAGGCTTAGAGGCCACCAACCTTGAAGTTTAAGTCCTGACTTTGCTGCTCCCTTGCTCTCTGACCCTGGCAAGCTCCCCTTTAATCCAGGAGAAGTTGATTATGCCTATTTTCCAGAGTTTTTGTGGGGACTAAATATAATAATATATGTACAGTGCATATAATGCAGCCTCTATCTAGCATGTAGTAGTTGTTCAATGAAGTAAATGCTCCAAACACCTACTAAAAATAGGTGAGAAATGAACAAACCCCACACTTGCTGAATGAAAAAAATTATTTCAAATTAAGTCATATGGTTGCTTTGGAAAACCATATATTTTTAAAAGGATTCTCAAATACCAACATATTCAGAGCCCTTTTACAGTTAATGTGACATCAGACCTGATTCAGTAAGACCTCACAGGTGATTTCTGAGCCTCCCAAATTCCAACTCTGAAATCTAAGGCAGAGAAAAGAGTGTCAGCCTCCACCTGCCCCTTACATGAAACAGTGGAAATCCATGGGCGGATGGATCGGGAATTCCTCTGTGGCCTGGAGCCTCGTGGATATATCGAGGGGCCCCAAGATAAGCCCCTAAGAGTGACTGGAATATTGGGGCAGACTTTCATTTACACTCAGGTCCCCACATCCTGCTGGAAATTTGGTTCCTGCCCACCCTCTCCCCTAAATGAAAAACGATTGTTCTGTTTTACAGCTAAGAACACCAACACATGGAAAACTCAGGCAATTGGCCTAGGTCACACAGACAGAATGCAAACCCAGATCTTGTGACGCCAGAGCCTGTGTTCTTAACCTCCAAGCTTTGCTGCCTCGGAGGAAGCTGTGGCCTGCATGTGGCAGCTTGTGCTTTAAGGGACGAATCTGAAATCAAAACAATTTCATGACATTTCACTCTAACCAACCCCAGAGAAAACTGGGAAAAGACGATAGACACAAATTTAACATTTGATAGCCAGACATAACAAACTTAACATTTGTTGAGCCCCTACTCCATGCCAGACATTATGCCAAGTGTCCACACATATATCATCATTTTCACTGTTCACAACCACCCTAGCTGAGAGTTCAGATGAGCTGGCTAAGGGTCCTCTAATGGTCAGTGGTACCATCCAGAGGTCTGCCCAGCACCAAAGCCCACGCTCCCTCCACGGTAACGCACGCTTCCGTGGACTCTGTTAGCGCTTATTCCGGTGCTGTAAGATTAGGCAAACTGACTTGTGATTCTGCATAGGTGGCGTTGATTCCCCTGAAGTGACTCAAGGTCCCCACTGCGGGCTCTACTCTCACTTACACCCTTTGCAGTCCTTCTTTACTTTAGGCTACGAAAAGGGATAAAACTGTAAAGCTTATTGTAAAAACCTACTTGTAGAAATACAAAGTATTGCTAAAAACACAATTCTTAAATTTCTATTTTTACAATGGGAAAAGGAGGGGCAAGGCCCACCCCTTTATTTTTCCACGGAACAGGGAGGCCGCTTGCTACCTCTCAGCAGGTTGCAGGGCACACCTACAGAGCCCTTCCGTAGCAGACCGTCAGAGCATCTCTTCCTCCCACATTGCTCTGAATGTTATGACACTTTCCCTTAGCATTTCTCCAGCTGAAGAGAGAGGAAAGAACTAGTGCCTTAAGCGCCCACCCACTGCAGGAAGCCCGGGCTGCTCTTCTGAGGCCGAATCAGGATGGCAGACCAAAAGAATGTGCTGCCTCCAGTGAAGCATCCTCCACACGTTCATTGTCTCCATTCTGCTTCTGGATTAAAACTGTTTACTTTGGTGGCTGGAGATTAATAGTGATAGTCTCTCCTAATGATGGCAGAAACACCATTGCTCTTGCCAATAACAATGTAAGCGACAGAACACATCATGTAGCATCACTGACTGCAATTTCTAAATGGAAACTTGAGTGCACTTTTTCCGCTAAGCAAACTCAGAGGGAAGGGGTTTCTGCTCAGTTTCTCCTCATTGCTTCTTTTATTTTTTAATGCCAACTGTGTTAGTAAAAGGTAAAAAGTTTTCATGTTATCAACACATCTCTCCCTAATCAGCGTTCTTGTAGATTCCATGGCAAGAGAGCAGCCAGGGGCTTCCTTCTGAACAGAGCCATGGAGAAGCCCCCACCCCTGGTCCCTGCCCTCCGAGATGGCCTGGCCGGCGCGGCTTCATTACATGCTCAGGACAAGCAGACAGACTCTAAGCTACCACAGGATGAGGAGAAAAAGGGAAAGGGAGCTGACAAAATCAATTGTCAAGGGTCACGTTAAGAGGCTAGATCTAGCAGGTCGTGGAGCCCTTGAGAGGCTCGAGCTGATGTCCTCACATCACCAGCCGGGTGAAAATTACAATGGCCGTAATTAGGAATGAGAATTTAAGACTTGAAGTACCAGACAAGTGGGTTATTTACCGTGAAGGCTGGCCCTCGCCTCTGTCACACACACATGCAGGAACAAGGAAAATAAACATCTTAAGTGGGAAAGATTACGGCAGATAGGAGGAGGGTAATGGGTGAAGAAATTCATTATTATCTTTAGTGCCACTTCGTAAACTTGAAAATTAACATGCCAAAACTCTCAGAGGGATGGCTTGGGAAAAGGTACAAGCCAATTGGAGGTACCAGGAGCCTGAGGAACAGGGCTGTTTCTCCTTGGCTGTCTCTCAGGGAACCTGGAGAAATGTCCCCAACACTATTCTCATCAGTAACAAACTGGAATGTAAGAGACCTAAAAGAAATGGCTGGCGGCATCAGTTCTTCACGGTTTGTCTGACAGCAAGTGTGCACGTGACCAGGACTGCTCCAGCAGCAACAGGAGCAGGGGAGTACCCCCTATCACCAAAACGTGCTTGTCCTCGTGTCTCTGCCATGTCATCCCATGATCAGGAATGGCCACCCCCTCTACTCACATATTCAGTACCATGATTCTGCCAAGCCAAACACAATTTGATGTCCTCCAAGAAACTGCCAGGCAGCCAAGCTAGAAAACTTAGCCTCCTTAACTCCATCCTCTCCCACATTCCTTATGCTCAGCTGCTCATCAAGTGGGTCCCAGAAATACTTGGGAGTCCAACTCCTCCCCACCCCAACGCCACTCACAGCCTTAGACTAGGCCCTCCTCACCCCCACCCAGACAATTACAACAGCTTCCCTCTACCCTGTAATTCTCTGTGGTTATACTCCCTCAGGGCACCCCAAACACTGTTATTAAAAAACAAAATCAAAAAAAACCTTCTGCTTCTTGATGATTTGAATTCACTCATTTTGCACTTCTTCCTAAATCCCTGTAGAAATATCTGAAGGGTAAAAAATAGGGAAAGATCCATATTCACACTGAAAATGAGGAATCAGGATCATCACCATCCACAAGAGAACTCTGGCAAGCCAGTGTGAGTGAGCCCTGTGGGAGGGAAAAGTTTACCAGTCAGAGACTCTCACCTGCAAAGAACAGTCCAAGGAGCCCTGGGGAACCGCACAAAATCCACAAAGGACAGGATGCCAGGATTAGAGGTAAGAGCAGCCAGAGGGGCTGACTGATAGGCTGGGTCAATCTGCAAACCACTCCTGCAAGAGCACAGATGTGGGCACGAGGGACCAAACTACATGCGGTTCACATCTGGTATGGACAGAAACCAAGTAATGAGTAATAAGCACATCCCAAACTTTGATGGGCACAAAAATCACCTGGTGGGTTTGTTAATAAGCAGATTCCTAGGCACTACTCCAGAGTTTCTGATTCAGTATATCTGAAGTGGGTCCTGTGAATCTGCATTCTATTAGGCTCTCAGGTGACGTTGACACTGCTGGTCTGGGGACTCCACTTTGAGAACCTCTTGAACACACCAAGTGTCAGTGAGGGAAGAGCAGAGCCCTGGCAAGTTCTGGATTATTAAAACAAAAGAAGAAAAGAATTCCTTCAGCCCTATAGTAAAACTCCCTTCACCCAATTATGTTGAACTGTAGTCACCTCAGTACAGCCTACACATTCATTAATGTGGCAATATAAAAGTGAAACAACCCCAATAATAAATCCATAGTAAAAAGTCCATAATAAAGGGATCGATTTAAAGAATATAAAGAAACATCCCTCTTATAAGACAGAACATTTTAGGAAATTTCTGAATCAAATTGACTCGGATGAATCAGAGAATCTGTATCAAGTAAAAAAAACTCATTGAGAGATGTCAATAACATACTATAAATATGCAAATGGAATAATCTGAGATCAGGAAGGACGACTTTCGGATGAGAATACAATTGCCAACATTAACAATGCAATAGAAGCCTTGAAGAATAGATTGCATAGTGCATAAAATCAAATCAGTGAATTTGGCTGGAACTGAGTTTTCCCTAGAATTCAGAGGAAAGAGATTAAGCGAGATATGACCAGGAAAAGATAAGCAAAATGGAAGGCTGATCCAAGAGACCCAATATAAGCACAATAAGAATCCCAGAAGGTGAACACAGAGTAAGTGACAGAAAAACATTAATCAAATTAACAACATGGAAGAACTTCCTTGACTTAAAAAAAGATTTGCTTCATCTAATAAAAAGGGTTTACTGAATACCAAGAAAAGGAGAGCTACAATAGTCATACCCCAGTAACATGTTCGAGCTTTGTGAACAAATAAAACTTACAAGAGTTCAGATAGATAAAACAGGGTATCAATCCAAAGAAAACAAAAATGGAAACTAAAGAACTCTGGATTAAACATGAGAATAGAATGAAGTAACATCTACAGAATTTTAATGAAATTGTCTCACAAATATTCTATAATATCTGTCACTGGCCACACCTCTTTCTCAAAGAGTCAAATGGTTGTATTCTCTGTGACACCCAGTGGTAACCTGACAAATATTTCACAAGTGGCCCCAATTCATAGCACTTGTTGATTTCCTTGGTGTAAGCACTCCCGCCATAGCAGGGTTCAAGCTACGAGCATGACAGCACTGAATCTGGAGTTAGGAGAAGATGCCCAGCTCCCACTAGCTGGGGTGAGCAGGCTCCAGGACATTGCCCTCAACCCCAAGTTCACGGCTGCCCAAGATTAGCTGGCTGGGACTCAGGACTGGAGGAAATCTGCCAGTCAGACTTACCATCTCAAGTATTTTAACTGAAACACAGAGAATGCTGTCAGCCACTGAGGCTGAGCAGTCATGATATAAAATTGAGTCTGGGGGCAGAAGACGTAAGCAAACCAGGCTGGAGAAGAAGAGGAGCGAGCAGAAAGGCACAGAGAAGCATGGATGAGAGGCCATGTGGCTCACGAGTAACAGGAAAAAGTGCTTTGGATCCAGGGGTGTTGCATGTCCAGTTACTCGAGAGGCCTGGACATGTTCCTTGTTTCCTTTTGTTCATAAGAATTCCCTTTCCCCCAAGGGAGCTAGCAAGCTTGTAGGGGGGTCTAGTTCTTGTAACTAGAAAGCTTAACTACAAAGCCCTTTAACATAACAGTTCCACTTCTGGGAATTGATTGTAAAGAAATAATTTAGATGTTTGTGTAGATACAGCTATATGGATATTTGCTGTTCTGTCTTTAGTGATGAAACTCAGAAAATAATCTACACGTTCAACGCTCGAGAACAAGGTTAATAAATTATGATAAATTCACTTAAAAAAGAAACTAGGCAGCTATTTAGAATGATACCATAGATTGTTAGCATTACATAATAAAATAGTAAGTGAAACAGCTTTCAAAATAGTATGTGCAGTAGGATCCCATTTTGCTTTTTTATTTAAGAGTCATGTGTCTGGGTTGTAGAATTATGAGTTCTATATATCTTCTTTCTGTTTATATGTATTTTCTAATTTTTCCACAATTAACATTTATTACTTTTGTAATAAGAAAGGAAAATGAACCCTGTGTTCCCATAGTACTTTGTTCATATCTCAACGATAGAAATTAGAGAGTTGATCTATAATTTATCTGTTTATATGTTGGCCTTCCCTTGAGAGCAGGATGGTATTTATTCATTTTCGTGGCTGCAGTACCTGACACTGGCACAGAGAAGGCCCTCAAGTGATTATCAAAAGCCTTCTTTAGCACTCAAATTCAAGAGATCTGTCTTTTCATAAAGTAACTTCAGAGTAGTTGCTTTATGTCCTTAATATGTTCTATTAGACACTCACCATCTACTGCTTTCTATTATTATTTATCCTCCTTCAGCACTCTTAATGTTGGTGAGTTCTTTGCACATTCTCCCTCTACCCTCTTCTTGGGTGATCTGAGATCATTCGAAACCATCCTAAAGTAATGACTCCCAAATCTCTATCTCCAGCCCCAGCTGTATCTTAAGTGTCAATTTGCCTTCTGGACATTTTCATCTTGGCATCTAAAATGCAATGTATCACAGCAGAATTCACTTCTTTGTCTTTTTCCCTGCCCTACCACCTAAATCTGCTCCTTGTTTAATCCTGAGCCCTAAAATGTCACCAGCACCAGTCTAGTCACTCAAGCCAGAAGCACAAAATTCAGAAAGGATGCCCCCCTCTCTTCAGCCCCACGGATTACGCTACCATCAATCCTGCTGATTCTATACTCCCCCAAACTCACAAGTCTGCTCCCCTTTCTCTATGCTCACTGCCACTTTCTGAGTTCAAGTCTTTATGATAGTTCAGCTGACATATTGCAAAAGCTGTCCTTCAAATTGGTCTGCATGCTGCAGCCTGCGTGATCTTCCTAAAATACTCCTCGGCTTAAAACCTTTCAATGACTTACCAGGACCCACAGAATGAGGTGCAGAAGTCTCGGTGTGCACAGTGCGACCCCCAGACCCACATTCCATCTCCCAAAACATGAACAGGCCGCCACTCAGGATGAACTCATTGCCATTCCGGAGATGGCTCCACGCCTCTGCACGTGATTCCCTCTGCCTGAGCTGCCCTTTCACCTAGGCCTCTTAACTGCATCCTTTCATCGTGAAAGTTTCCGCTAATTGTCATCTCCTCTGCAAAGCCTTACCAGAACTGGCACCTTCCCCAAGCTAATCAGGCGACCCCTCCACGTTGACCCCACAGCCCTTGTGCTTAGTCCAGTGGTCAGTGGCATAAGTGGAGTAAGTCTCTGATTGCTGTTTTGCTAGTCTCTCCCTCGGAAGACTGTGGCCTCCCTGAGGTCCAAGCCTGCGTTTGAGACATGAGGTGTGAGTGCAGCCCAGTGTCTAGCATAGTCTCTGACATGTAGCAGGTTCTAATGAATTAATTACACCTTGTAGTCCCTAACAAGACACATAAGTTTCTTCAGGGTAACAGCTGTCAACTACCCCACGGGGCCCAGCACAACAACATGGAATCACTTAATAAATCAGAGTCTTTAAGAGCTCTAAGAGCTAATGCCACATCAGAAATAGATTCTAGATAGAACACATGGTGATGTTTTGGTCAACACCTTGACATTATCGGTATTTTCAGTTTACCAGGAAGAGTAAGAGAGCAGCTCTAGCCCTCTGACCTCCTCCCTTCAGTCCCCTCCACATGCCATCTGTTCTCACTGGATGGAAGAGGAGGGCAGGGCAGAAGACCTGCCTCTGACACTTTAGCTGCAGCATAAGGCGGGTCATGTGGCATCAGCAAAGGCAAAAGTCTGATTGAATGAGCAAGTGCAGTACTGGGACACCCACAAAGCCCGCAAAACCAGCAATTCACCTGAGGTCTCGTCTTGGCAGAGAAACAAATTGTTCATTGATCACTGACACACATTCATTATGGCCCAGGGAGAGAAGTCTGGCTCTTAGGGTCTGCAAGAAACCCTAAGTTGTTCAGTTTGCAACACAGAGTTGCAGGGAGGTGGTGAAAGAAAGTAGAGGGAGATGAAGCAGCAAAGATAGATTATGTGAGATAGAATATAGTTAATAATAGTAATTATATTAGTGATGGCATAAATTATTCATGTTTAGTTAACAGTCATTATATTAGCAATGATAGTAATGGCTATGAGTTAATGGGCTAATGATGATTACATTGAATGTTGTAATAATAATAGATAGCAGAATAATTCTAAGCTAACAGATTAATCTGAAAAGAGGTGAAATATAAAACTGTAAGGGGTATAGATACATTAGTGAGAAAGCACGTATGTGGAAAATTATTAGAGGATAAATTGGGCCCGCTGAAGAAGGAGGCTGTCAGTCGAACTGCTTATCCAATGTCGTTTCCTACAGAGAGACTTGAGAGGGACACAGATGCTTCTTACGTGTTGTAGAATACCATGGTCTTGAGATGGAAGACACACAGCCCATACTACCCCGGGCCCAGATCTCCTATTGCGTTTGGGGTGGGAAGGCAGCACTTGGGGCAGCTGACCTGAGACCAAGTCAAAGGAAAGGTCGCTCTATGATCCCTGCCTAGAAGGGTATTCCAACAAAACTATCAATTGCATATGAGGCCCATGAAATTGACTTTCCTGGGCCCTGAAACAGAAAATTAGAATTACAACAGAAGCTGTTTCTGCTTTACTGACAGTGTGATGAGGATCTGTGAGCCCTGCATCTTCATATCTTCACATAGTGACGGTAAACCCTGAGTGTAGGAGAGGTCTGTGTGCACGCCTCTATGTGCGTATTCACTTACCACTCTATATACATACGTGTGCATGTGTGTATAAGCAGGAAAGTAATTTTGAGATAATCCTGTTAGAAATCAAAACTGTGTCTAGGATGTCCTAGTTTTTCCTCCTTGAGAGCTCTGAAAACAAAGGCATGGCTTATGTTTTTAATTTGACAGCTGGCTCTGCAAAAGTTCCTCTAAGCCTGATTAGGAGTTTGGCTCATCTGGCTTTGCTCAAACAGGAGCCATGACTTCCTGACACCCCCTTCCCCACTTCCTTATTAGAGTCTCCACCCACCCACCCCTCAAGGTCCATTTCAACTGCCAATTCCCCTGCCAGGATGCCTGCTGCCCCTGAGGGCAGGGAGGAGCTCGCCTCTGAGTTCCCAAAGTGCCCACAGCTGTCTGTGTCCTGATGCAAACAGGCTTCCTAGGAGAGAAATGCTCACAGCTGGACACTTGATGTCCCAGCCACTCTCATGTCACACATAACTCCCAACAGAACACAGAGGTTCAATAAATACTAGCTAAATGCACGATGAAGGCTGGTTTGGAAATAGAGACATTTACCTACAAGACAATAGATAGAAATCAGATATGCTATCAAGTGACTGATTCTCATTTATTGCCAAGTCAGATTCTGAATAAGCCTGAAAAGAATTTTGAAAATGTGTGGCTCAGGAAACAGACAGAATCTTTGTATTTTTTATACTACTTGAGGATTCATTTGGTAGACAACAATCAGTTACTTTGTAGTCAGTTTGTTAAGAGATGATGACAGTGCTTTTAGATGGAGATTTGTCTCAGGTCTGTGAGTCTTTGGGCCTAGAACAGTCATCAAAATGGGAAATGCCCAGGCACTCGGCATGATGAGTGACTTTATACAATGAGTGTGTAACTGTGTCTAAATCAAGAATTGCTGTAAAAGCTGAAATCCCCTATCTATCCATCTATCTACCCATCTATATCTATCTATCCATCCATCTGTCCATCTATGCAACCATCCATCCATCCATCTATCCATCTATCTATCTATCTTCTGTAATTTTCTCCTTTCTAGCAGATGGAAGGTAATATGACGAGTAATATGAAGTATATAGAATTTGGAAGAAGTATTGATAAATTTCTCTAATATATAATTATTCAGTAAAGAAACTGCTATTCAGTGCTTTTCCTAGAAATACAATGCATACACACACACATACAGAGGCAAAGTGTGTAATACAGGCTCATATAAATAATTCCTAGCAAGCCTCTAATTATTTAAGGCCATGTTAACCATTACCTAGGAATTGCTTAAAATGACCGATTTGCTTCTGACATGCAGGAGTAGTTGACTTTACATTGTCTCTTAAAACAAGGGCAAGAGCACAAATAATCCCCTTTTCTGCCTGAATGCTAAGAAGTAACAAGACAGCCTTCTTAGAGTTTAATCTCCACTCCCATTTAATGGAGGTTGTAAAGAATAAAGAAATGAACAAGTGCTAGGTTGCGAAATAAAGGGGAAAAAAGTAAAATATCTACAAAATGAATAATTATCCAAATTGTGACCTGGCCAGGCCAGGTTTTTGACACAGTGCTCTGGGTGGAAGGTAGATACAGAGTGTAAAGAACAACGAGTCAGAATGCGACTCAGTGCTCAGCTCTTGAGGGGACTTTATTAATCTCCCTAACATTTGAAACTGGCCACAGAGGGTGCTTGGTTAGAACACATGCTCTCCAGCACACCTGATCAGACTCCCCTGGCTTCACCTGGGTCCTTTCCCCATTGCCACAACCACCTGGCTTTGCTAAGGAGCCACAGAGGACGGGGGAGAAACTGAGCTCTTGCTCTCTCTGCTCGTCCCAGCCCTGCCACTATCTGATCATGCACACGTAGACTCTGTTATTTGGAAAATACTCTCGAGTCCTTGTGCTTTTAGGGGCTAATTCAAAGCTCTCAGGGACCAGGGCCATAAAGGTCAATAAGCAGCAATTGTAAGATTTCTAAGAAAATATGACTTACACACTTGATGGCTACACCCATATTATCAATGCCTACACAAAATGAATCCAATCTCGCCAGTCACTCAGATACACTAAACACACTCACTTTCAGAGACTTTCAAAATGATTTCTTTTTAAAAGTTCAAATGATTGTGAAGGTCCCATTTAAATTCTCAAAAAAAGGGAATCAATGAATCAATCAATGTGTATGGGCATCTTTTCAACATTCCATTTAGGTTTTAATTACCCAGTGGGCCGTCTCTGCTCCTCTGGAGCTGCTTTGGAGCTACCTCACAGCCCCATGTCACTGTGGCTGTCATAGACACCCAACACTCTGTTCTCAAGCAAAAAATCATTTTGATATAGGAGTTGGGAGTGATTATTGTGCATGTGCAAGAGCAGGCCTTTGAACTTCCCTGCCTTAGTCATTCAAACGTTCCATTTAAAAATAGCTGTGGCAATTAGACCATGTTTGTGCAGCAACTGCAAACATACCATTTCTGAGTTCCGGGAGCATGAAAACCCTCTAAGCTGTTAATCTTACGTTTTCTCATGTCTGCCACAACCTCACTGTGATTTTAATGCAGTTTCTCTATATGTGTACACATGTATATACATTTCTTCATTTTCCCTGAATTTTTGACATAACAATCTTTGCTCCACCTCCAGTCTCAGAAAGCAGATTATAAATATCTAAAAGATTTGACATGAAGCCAATAAGACAAAATAACATAAGATGAGCAGGAATGAAAAAAGGCAAACACGGTAATAACGTAGACAAGCATATTGCAGCAGCAACTTGCACCTAATTATGATAAAGGCATAAATGAACTGTATAATGCAAATGCTTTCAACCAAATATGAGGAAAGGCTGAAAATGGGTTTTCACTAAGTGCAAAATGCTAAACCATCCCCAGTAGTGGGCTTTCATAATTGCTCCTTACCTTTTCTCAACATATGGAGTAGACGCTTCTGTCTTTATAACAAAGTAAGAGCTTCTAGAAAAGCAGGCATTGTTGAGGAAGGGGGGGGTGGTAGAATAGAACACTGGGCTCTCTTCCCAGTATTGCCACAAACCAGATGTGTGATCTGGGGCAAATCAGTCACAAATCAGTTGTTCTCATGTACTCTAGCTTAGAGATGAGTGAAACAAAAGACAAGGAGAACATGTGGAGGAAAAGCAAAGAGAAATTGTTAAGGGTCAGCATCTATCTGCCCCAGAATGAGTTTTCTTATTTTTGCTTTACATGGTGACAAGAACAGAATATGAATAACCCATTGGTGAATTTACTCAAGGAGGTCTAGGAGAGTTGAGAGTTAAATGAGGGAAAGGACATTAGCACAGCAGTGACACATTCCTGAGAAAATAATGGATGAGGGAGAAGAAGCTAAGGCAGAAGAGAAAGGTCAGAGGAGGGGAGAGAAGAGACCCAGAGCTTCCAGGAGGCCAGGAGACCCAGAGCAGTTTGGAGACCCGGAGCAGTTTGGGCAGGCTTCACCTGAACCAGGAGCTGGAGTGGCTGCAACATCCATTGGTGCTTGGAGGGCTTACAGGGCAGGGCCCCTAGTGCCCAGGCTCTGCCCACATTCCAGACGCTTTCTTCAGGCGATTTCTTCCTCACTTTGACTGAGTCACCTGTCATTAAAGCCCCTTAAGGACAGATTCTGATTTTAGAAGCGGAGGGGAAAGAAGAATAAAGGAAAACAGGGCACACACCCCATCTCTGTCTGCTCCCTACCCTCTGCTGTTTCTCTGAGCCCTTACATGGAGACTCTCATTTGCATCCAGTAAGAACAGATGGTGCAGTGGAAAGGTCACTGCGCTTTTTGGTTAAGGCCTGAAAATATTTTTCAAGCAAGTCAACATATAAATAAGGAAGTCAGGTCTTCTTATCCACCCGTCTGCCAAGTCCCTCAGGTCCCCTTCCTCCTCCTTCCACAAAGTGTCTTGAACTTCCACGTGTTAGACCTGTGCTAGTCGCTGTGGGGGTGGGCCCGAGGGCAAGAGAGCTCAGAAGTGGGTCTCCCAGCCAAGCCCACCTCAGGGAAGGATGAGCCTGGAAGGGTGGTCAGTGGTTGGCTTCTCTATCTTCAGCCCATTAAAGCTTAGCTTGAGCAATCAGTACATCTTCCTGGATAAATATCAAAGCCTCTCATGGGCCTTCCTTCTTGCTTCAGCCCCTCTAAAGAATGCAGTGTTTCTTGAACCACATTCTGTGGCATACTTGTGTTGTACTTGTTTATCTGTTCATGCAAAAACACTGAGGGTCTACCACGTACCAGTTCCTGTGAAAAAGAGGTTTTGTGGTCAAATAAATTTAGGAATTCTTCCTCTTCTCAGAATTCACAATATATGCATTAGCATTTGAAAGCAAATTCTGAAGACATAAAGCTAGCTTCCCTTCCTGTGGCTTAAGAAACACAATTTAGAAAGTGATCCTTCAGCCCATGCGCTCCATTGCTAAATTTGTCTTCCTAAAACAGCCATCATCACACAGCTCCTTGGCTTTCAACCTTCAATGAGGTCACAAAATAAACTTCAACTCCATTCCGGCTCCTCTGTTGTCTGGTCTGTTTCCCAGACTTACTCTGCAGACCCTTTGTTCTCTGTGAATTGGGCCCCTTGCCCCTCATCCTCCCCCTAGGAGCTCCCACTGACGCCTTACCTGGAGTGCTCTCCCACTTCAAGGTGCACCACCCGCGAATGTCCCCACAGCAACTCAGCTCGCTCAGGTCATTTATCTGCACCTACTTTAGATTGCTACCATCATCTACTATTGAGGGGGATTTACTATTTCTCCCTAAGCTCCTGCGGGGCAGGGCCTGCTCCTCCTTCGTTTCACTCATTTTCAAATCCTGCACAATCTCCCTCGTTCCAACATCCAGTGCGGAACTAGTGACAAAACAGGAGTCTGGGAAAGAGCTGGCTGGCCTGGCTACTCACCAGCTATAAGACCTCAGGTAGGTGGGATAGTCTGGATGTTTGTGTTCCCCCAAAATTCATATGTTAAAATCTAATCCCCAATGTGATTATATTAAGAGGTGGGGGTCATTGGGGGGTGATTATGTCATGAGGGTGGAGCCTTATAAAAGAGGCCTGAGGGAGCTTATTTGGCCTTTCTACCAGCTGAGGGTACAGTGAAAAGGCCCCATCTATAAATCAAAAACTGAGTCCTCACCAGACATCAGATCTGCTGGTGGCTGGATCTTGGACTTCCCAGTCTCCAGAACTGGAAGAAATACATTTCTGTTATATGTAAGCCTCCTAGCTTATGGTATTTTGTTACAGCAGTCCAACGGACTAAGATAGTAGGTTACCTAATTTCTGTTGCTGCCATCTTTCTTAGTTAAGAGTATTGGCCAGGTGAACATGGGTTTGAAATTTAGCAGTACCACAGGTAGAGGAAACATTCCACAGCCATGGCAGGTATGTGAGGGCATGTACATTAAAGTTGATTTGTGTTTTGTGCATGTGTCATTTCAACTTTTATTCCAGTTAAAAAAGGGAGAGTCTGAGGAAATCACCCAGCTGGGTTCCTCTAGGCCCCATGACAGAGTCCAGGGCACCACCTCAGCAAGGCTCTGCATTTGCAGCATTCAAGGCAAGGAGAAAGCCAACAGAGCAGAAAGCATGGGACTGAGAAGCACATCTGAGCATGTGGAGAGAAGAGCCACAGGGCACCAGAAAGAGGCCCACCCTGTTCTACAGCACAGGACACATTTATGGGCTACAATAGGATGCTGATTATCCAGACTAATTGGGGATCTAATGATCTGAATAATCAATTTTTCTGGATAATTGATCATGATGGATGCAAGAGGAGGAATCATCAGCTATTTTGGCAGAAGGGCCAAGAACTGGCCTTTCGAGTGACCTGCATTCTGAAAATTAACATTGAAGACTACTTACAGGGCAATTGGGAAATGAAGATGTCCAACTCTACATCTTCTAACCGGCTGTGCCTGGACCGCATGTCTGTGCAAAAAACACGACTGCGGTATAAAAAAGACCTTCTAAGAGGCCTGTGAAAGCATCAGACCAGGCCGGCAGTACTTAATGTGACACAATAGAACAGTCAACTACTCAGTATGTTTCAGTGATCATAGAAAACTCAGGTACCTTCCAAAATGCTAAGAAAACAGAGTCCCTGGGGGAGGGAAAAAAATTTGGCCTCCAAGAAATATTCTGTAACATGCAGCTATTTCCCCTACACATGCAAATTCTCCAACACTGAGAGCCTTTATAAACATAATACTGTTTAAAAAATGTGCCTGACAGGAGACAATTTTGAACAGAGTATTGTGCTGTGGCCATGCAGCAGCACAGCAGAATAATCTGTTTTTGTTTTGTCTCTCTTTGAATGTTCAGATTCTCTCTCCGCTGTGGCTCTATGTGCTAGAGAGAGAACAGAGGCACAAAGCACTGCACATTCCACAGAAAAATAATGCGACTGTCTGCTGATGCAGCACGATGCAGGGAGCCATTCATACACTGTGTCTTTTTTTTTTTTTCTGCAAAGAAACACAATGATTCCACATCAGCATCACCAAAAAGTTAACAGTCCTTTCAGATGGGCTCTGAATCCACCAGTGCTTTTATTATTTTTATACATTTTAAATGAACCTTGCTCTTGGCCTCTACTTTTTCTCATATAAAATATTCACATCCCTGAGGGTACAGATGGATAATAATCCTTACTGCTCATTATATGTCTTCAAGGCTGTGTTTCAATCCTGTTGGATTTAACTATGATTCAAAGGGGGCTGATTTATGTATGAAGAGGTGCTTCATAAGCAAGTAAGGTATACAACAAGATAAAGCCATAGACCGTGAGAATTAAGAGATACTTTTTTAATCATTGACCTTCCTTGCAGTAAATTTTAAAATATTTGCATTTAGAAAATGTGTATTTGTTATTCTTAGAATAATACAACCTCATACTGGGTAGCACATACAGGCCAACTCCATCTACACCAACTTGGTAACTGCAAGACGCTGCACCAGGCTCCACGTTTCCCAAGCTTATCATCTTTGGGAAAGCTAGGGACGCACGAAAGTGTAAAAGGCCAATTAGTGCTGCTAGGTAGCCATGCCAGCCTGAGCAGAGGCTGCAGCAGGAGGATGGAGGAGGCTCCTCGGAATGTACACAGGCCACTCCACTCTGCCCGGCTGTGCCAGCCCCTTCTCACAGGGCTGGCAGCAGCATCTGTGGGGTAGATGGTATATGCCGCGGCTGAGACAGGATGTAAGCGTGGAGTAACTGGTGGCCATCCGGTCACCACTCAAAAGCCTATTTGAGAAGAGAGCCAACCCGGAGGACAGCAGAACCCAGAAATGGAAGAACATGGTTCTCATGAAGCAGAGCATGAGGGTCTAGCTGTGTCTGAAGACAGTCTGCCTCCGGGACTCTTCCGTTACTTGTGCCAAAAAAGTTCCTATTTATTTTTAAAGCCAATTCCAGGAATAAATAACTTTCAGGGCAACTGTGAGGAAAACGGGTCAAAAGACACAGTCAATGTGGTTGCCTTCCTAACCTCCTCCCCACCCCCACCCACCTGAGTAAGAATGGCCATCCCAATGTGGCCTCATTGTCATCTCCTGATGGCCGGTCCTGGAACTCCAATATTACCTACAGTGGGAGAAGGAACACCTGTGGAAGTAGGAGAGTCCAACCCATGTCTTCTGAATGTGACTCATTGTCTCTTTATTCTAAGGCACGAAAAAATGAGTTCTTTCTCTCCTGAAATCTCACCAAAATGCTGTTTCCCTGACTCCTACTCTAGATACCGGAGAGACACAGGTAAAATAAACTTATCATGCAGAATATGGTTTCCCTTTGACACACAAAATATATTAAAAGCGATCTGGAGGAAAAAGACAATTATCAATATAAGATTAACTGTGATAATAAGAGTTTGACAGGAGTTGCTGGAATTTTTAAAGGAAGGAAGAGATTAACAGAGGTTGTACCAGATGGGCTAAGCATCAGATTGTCATCCTTTTAAGAGAACCTTCCGCATGAATCACTATGCTGTTTCCAAATGACCCAGCCATTCTGGTCACAGCTGACTGGACCACAGATGAGCATCTGGGCTGTAGGGTACAAAGGGATCTGTCAGTGGTGTCTTAACACAAGGTTCATAGCAGGGAACTAGACCAAGCAGATTCTCTCTTGGATCTGGCATCATTCCTAAGGATTCTGCCTTCCTTATTTCCATGTGTATTTGTGTAATGAATTTTCCATCATTTGCTGGAACCTAAATGAGCATTTGGTTTTTGCAGCCCAATGTGAAAAAAAAAACACACACCAGGCCTGATCTTGGTTATGACTATAGTTCCTGAACATCCTCTGCATTCCTTTATTATAGTTCTGACCATATTATTCTATAATCATTTTTTCTCTATGTGTATCTGGTTCATTGACTAGGACCCATGTCTTACTGTATTGCTGTTGCAGATTCTAGCACATTACGGACACTCAATAAATGTTTGTTAAATAGAAGAAAGCTAAGCAGCAGTCACAGAGGGATATGAAAGGCCAGGCAATAATGTATGAAGCAGGAATGAGTACAGTATTGATTCAGTATCACCCCAAACCCCAAACAAACAAAAACCCCTCCTGAAACAACTGTTAAAAAAAGTAAACAAAAGCACACAAAAGCACTTGCTCAAACTATTTTAGTTTCACTGAAAATCATGCTAGATGGATGTAGTGTACATAGCTGAGCAATAAATAACAAAACTTGGGCAATTCCAGGGCTAAAAAGTATTGCTCTTAATTTTGAATATATGTTAACCAAAATGGACACAAGATAATATAAGATCCTTACCACTTCTGCTATTTGAGTGCTATGCCTTTGTGATTGATTTTATTTTGCTAAGAATCTATTTTAAAAGCATAGAATTATTGTATGATGCAGCAATTGCACTCCTAGGTATATATCCCAAAGAACTGAAAATAGGGACTCAAACATATTGCCACATGAATGTTCATTGTGGCATTATTTGCAACAGCCAATAGGTGGAAACAACCTAAATGTATATCAATGGGTAAATGGATAAACAAATTGTGATATATCATATAATGAAATATTATTCAGACATAAAAAGGAATGAAGTTTTGACACATACTACAATGTAGACAAATCTTAAAAACATATGGTAAGTAAAATAAATCAGATGCAAAAGGACAAACAATG